>KQ991059.1:289297-313006 GCA_001598015.1 Dorcoceras hygrometricum | reverse complement strand
GTTGCTGCTCGTAGCTTTTTCCAGTAGATATGCTGACGTCATCATTGATGCTCACAGCTTTCTCCAGTAGATATGCTGACGTCATCATTGCTGATACCAGCTCTTGCGCTACTGATTCCAGACTTCTACTGTTCATCTTCTTCTTCGACATTTCTTCCAGCAGACTTCATAGATTCTGTTCCAGATCACATTTTCGCATGAGGCCTGTGCTATTCCCTTCGAAACGGTCCAACGAGCAAGACTCACTGCTACACAGTGAGCTCCTCCGTTTTTGGCCAAATTCCTTCGTTTAGGCCTCCGAAAATACGATTTACTCTTTTCAGCCCTTGGTCTGCTACGGTATCAGCTTCAGCTTCTTCTGTTGTAAATCCAGCTAACATATGCACACTTAGTAGAGATATTAGTAACACAATAAATAGGTTTTAGTGTAATTCAAAATACATTCTGGATCTGTTATCCAGATCCATCAATCTCTCCCTTTTTGATTTACACAAAACCTCAAACTAATAAACTGCATGTTCAAACAATTCTCTCCAACACTTAGTAGAGATATTAGTAACACAATAAATAGGTTTTGTGTAATTCAAAATACATTCTGGATCTGTTATCCAGATCCATCAATCTCTCCCTTTTTGATTTACACAAAACCTCAAATAATAAATGCATGTTCAAACAATATCTGCAAACACCCACCCACACAAGCGGCACCTGTATGGACTCCTAGACTCAACAATGCACACCAGCCGCAACTGTGTGACTAACTACATAGGAACTTGTTTTACGTCTCTGTTCAAAGACTACAATGATGGTCATTGTGATTCACTCTCTAATCTAGATAGCTCAACTCACAAAATGTGCGAGTGAATCTGTGTGTGTGAGATTTTACAGTGTATCGCTCAACTCACAAATGATAAATCTCACACACTGGGAAAATGCTCTTCAATAGCTGATGAAGACTCAGCAGTCGACACTGCAATAAGCTCCTCTCTGAATGATGGTCGACTGCTTCATCTTCCTGTTTTCTTCCCTCTGCTTTTGCACTGTGTGTTGATTCGTCAAAATCTATTTCTTCAATAGTGCTTCTTGTATATATATTTGCTTCCCCCAAATATGGCCGTTAGATTAATTCCAATGCCTCTCTGCGCTTGTTATGGCTAATTTGTCTTCTTTCCAAGTTGGTACAATCATCCTCTGTACATTATACTATTTTCCAGAATAGTACTAATTTTGTCCCCTTGATTGAAGGCATTAGTACGACTTAATTTCAGCCACAGATTCTTTCCCTTTTAAATGGTGATTGCGTCCAACAGCTCTTGTAATAGTTTCAACACCTCTTGTAATAGTTCCAACAGCTTCTGTAATAGTTATGATGATGTCACGGGTGCTGCCACCAGCTTCTTCAACATATATGCTAACCCGTTACTGATTTCAGTTTCCTCCAACAGATATGCTGACGTAAGCTTTGCTGAATCCAGCTTCCTCCAACAGATATGCTGACGTAAGCTTTGCTGAATCCAGCTTCCTCCAATGGATATGCTGACGTCATGGTTGCTGTTTCTCGATTTCTTTCAGTCAGCAATGCTAACGTCATCGTTGCTGCTCGCAGCTTTCTCCAATAGATATGCTGACGTCATCATTGCTGCTCACAGCTTTCTCCAGTAGATATGCTGACGTCATCATTGCTGATACCAGCTCTTGCGCTACTGATTCCAGACTTCTACTGTTCATCTTCTTCTTCGACATTTCTTCCAGCAGAATTCATAGATTCTGTTCCAGATCACATTTTCGCATGAGGCCTGTGCTATTCCCTCTGAAACGGTCCAACGAGGAAGACTCACTGCTATGCAATGAGCTCCTCTGTTTTTGGCCAAATTCCTTCGTTTAGGCCTCCGAAAATACGATTTACTCTTTTCAGCCCTTGGTCTGCTACGATATCAGCTTCAGCTTCTTCTGTTGTAAATCCAGCTAACATCTGCACACTTAGTAGAGACATTAGTAACACAATAAATAGGTTTTGTGTAATTCAAAATACATTCTGGATCTGTTATCCAGATCCATCAGAGGTTCATGCCCCAAGTGAAATAGTTCAATAGGTGATCGAATTCGAGTTCTTCTGGTTCAGTTAGATCTGGAGGAAGTGCTTCTGTAGAACAGACGTGTGGTCAGTGCGGAGGTAGGAATTTGACTTATCAGTGCCGTGGAGTTCAAGGTCTTTGCCATAAGTGTGGGTCAATCTGGACATTTCGCTAGAGTGTGTCCTTCGATGAGGGGACATCCTCTAATCTGCCGCAGCAAGGTTCGGCTGGTGGTTCTTCTCAGAGGCTGCAACCTCCTGCTTCGTCCCAGCGATCAGGATTCCAACCACGAGAAGCGTCTAGATTTGGAGGACCTTCGAGACCTCATTTTTCGGGACTCAGCAAGCTCAGGTGAATGCCTTGACTCGAAGCAAGCTGATGATATATTTGGAGGAGTGATAGCGGGGACTTTCTTGATCTTTGATTCTCCTGCCAGAGTTTTGATTGATAATGGAGCATCACACTCCTTTATATCTGATCTATTTGTGTATGAGTGTGGGTTGAGTGCTACCCCACTGTGTGATGTTGTATCTGTTTCTATTCATGTCGGTGTGAGTTTGTTGTCTCGTGAGGTGGTGTTGGATTACGTGATCAGATTTGATCAGAATGTTCTCGTGACAAATTTGATTTCTTTGGAGATTAGAGACTTTGATTGTATCTTGGGGATGGACGTGTTGTCTAGTTATAGGGCTACTGTCGATTGTTTCCATAGAGTGGTGAGCTTTAGGCCTGAATTTTGTGAAAATTAGGATTACTACGATGTAGATTCGCCATCTAAGATTCCATTTGTGTCAGCCATTGACATTTTTAGCCTGTGATCGCCCGAGAATGCAGGGTTTATGATTTATGCCCTGGATGTGACCCAAGAATCGGAACTGGAACTGAGTGATATTCCGATTGTTCGGGAGTTCCCAGATGTTTTTCCGGATGAGATTCCTGGTTTTCCCTCGAGACGGGAGATTGATTTCAGCATTGAGTTGGTTCCAGGGACTGCTCCGATTTCTAGAGCTCCATATCGGTTGGCGCCAGCTGTGTGAGACCTATGTTTTTGCAATCAAGTGTTGCTCGGGTTGAAACCAGCTGGTAGTAGATGCGTGTGTTGAAGTCATCGAATTTGCCTTAGAGTTGGAATCAGCAATTGAGATGCTATCAACTGTCGAGAGAGAGATATTTGTTCGGGTTTTGCATCATTCGATGAGCGATCGCGTCAGCTGTTGGTATTTCAGTCGTTGCGTTTTGGTAAGAAGCAACAACAATGCTTACTTGGATTTCAGTCGTTGGTGTTTTAGTTGCGATGGTCAGCAGAGAGCGCTAAAGGACTCTGAAGCGACGACATTTTGTGAACAGGAACCAGATGTTAGTTTCGCTTAGCGGGTAACGAAACTACGTCATCTAGTTAAGTTGGAATGACAGCGTTTTGGATTAACGCTAAGAGATTCAGCAGTTGGTGAGTTAGCGCGTATTTTAGCTGTTGCGAGAGATCAGCTATTGCGTTGTTTTATTCAGCTGCTGGTTTGTTGATCAGCTGTTGGTAGAGAGGTGACGTGTGCCTCTACGATGTCGTTTGGTTAAGTTGGTGCGACGCCGTTTAGCCTTAGCGTTGTTTGAAAGATCAGCTGTTGGTTTGATCAGCTGTTCATTAGCGATCAGCAGTGATTAGCGGGCGACGTCGTTTTGTTTAGTTGTTCGCTGTTTAACGATAGGCAAAAGCTGATGCGAGATTTCAGCTGCTGGTTGGGAATATTAGTTGTGACAACTGACTTTGTCGGTGGAATCTGTTCCTACTTCTGTCAGCTTGAGAAGAGTATTTAATAGAGGACTTGGCTGTTGTTCTCTATTATTGTTTCCTCGATACTTAGAAATATTTCCCCCGATTCCCAATCTCTGTCGAGAACCCTAAGTACTGTTCACCGTAGCTTTCCATCGTCGATTCCCGTCGTTTCCCGTCTCTGTTTTGAGCAAGACCGGTGGAGCTGCACTCCTTCAGAGTTGCTCTTTCGATTGATACCACTTTTGGAAGCTGTGGTAGGCTGGAAGTAGGATCGCGAAGTTGCTATCTTCGACAGTGTGTTCGTGTGTGCAGGTAGAACTTTGAATTGTTGTTAAGATCTTGCCTCGAGCGTTTGTTTAAGCTTCCTGTTGAGTTAGATATGTAGGATAATTGCTGGTTTGATTTGTAGCTCCCAGCCGTGTGATTCTGTGTTTAGCGTCCCTTGAGAATTATGCTTGTTTCTTCGTTCAGGTTGTGTAGCAGATTTCTCTGGACCCCGTTTGTGGCAATTGTTGCACAAAATATTGAGGTACGGATTTGGAGCTTGTAATTCAGCGTGATTATGGCTTGGATAAATTTTGAGGCTGCTGTTTGTGTGAATTTCCATGTATGATTGATGTTGCATATGTTTTATGCTATCTGTTCTGTTAGTTGTTGCATACACGCATATTCCATTCAGCTGTTGCAACCATGCCTTGTTGTTGTTGCTCTGTTTCTTACTAGGATGCGAGGGCGATCGGAAATACCGCACTCTCATATCCCTGATGGGATCAATTAGCCCCTATGAGCCGAGTGGCTAACTACCACAGTTCATAGGTTGGGCAACGGCAGGTTGAGCTATTGATGCATCTGGTAAGGGTGTGTGAGTAGGGGTGAGTGGGTAGCACCCACATGTCCTACACACACCGTGGCCATATATCCTTTGCAGATTTCGTTGAGCTATGTTTGAGTCCTTTGGCTCCCTTCTTCGGTTGTAGCCTTCGGCTGTTGTCCCGTTCTTCATGCATAGCATCTGCATTTTATCCTTGCTGTTTTATAGTTGCTCTCCGTACTGGGGTTTGACCCCAATGTCCCTTTGGGGCTTGGTTTGTTTTGTTTGCCTGTTGTTGTTCAGGGTTTCCAGGTTACTCAGCTGGTCGTGGAGTTGGCCCGGCTGGAGGTGCCCCAGGAGGTGGATAGAGTGTCCCAGTTATGTATAGTATTTATATGCACTGGTATCACTACGGGTGGGATGTCCCGGGTGATGCTTAGACCTATATAGCTAGTAGTCTATCAATACTTGTGTTGTATTCAGTTGTGGTTGTTGTCAGGTATTGTTGTTCAGGGTTTCCAGGTTACTCAGCTGGTCGTGGAGTTGGCCCGGCTGGAGGTGTCCCCAGGAGGTGGATAGAGTGTCCCAGTTATGTATAGTATTTATATGCACTGGTATCACTACGGGTGGGATGTCCCGGGTGATGCTTAGACCTATATAGCTAGTAGTCTATCAATACTTGTGTTGTATTCAGTTGTGGTTGTTGTCAGGTACTTGGTGCATGTTTTATGCTATACTGGTTTATTGTGGCTTGTAGCCCTTGCTTGTTGTGCAGCTGGGATTATTTTGAGTATTTCCGTATTTTAAATTGTATTTTTTTAAACCGTCAGGCCAAAAGCAAACACTTTAACCACTTTTTAGTTGCTTCTACTATGTTTTACGTGGTTTAACTCTGATGTGAGCACGAGGCCTGACATTTTGGTATCAGAGCTTAAGCTGGGATAAGCTCGATTTCTTTGATCACACTTGAGTCTAGGCACAATGTGTTTGTGTTGCTTGTGCTTGACTATGTGATTATGTGCTGCATATTGTTGTCTTATGTGATTCTATGTTGTACTTGTTCTTTTTTACCTTATCTTGTTTAGTGCCTTCGTAGATGCCGCCTAGACGTAGAGCTAGAGGTAGGGGGCAGTTTCAGGAATCCGGAGGTCAGAACGAGGATCAGCGTAGTTTCCCTTCCCTTGGTCGTGGTAGGAGAGTGGAGGAAGAATTTGACGACTTGACAACCCGTGTGGAGAGCATGGAGATTGTGATGGCTAGGTTCCAAAGGATGAGTCCCCAGATTTTCAACGGTGACGAGTGTAGCGAGGATGTGGATTCGTGGATACGGCACATCACTGGTTTGTTCGACCGTGTTCAGTACGATGATGTGCTTCGGTTGAGTTTGGCAACCTTCCAGCTGAGTAAGAGTGCAGAGCGCTGGTGGCGAGGCGCTTCGAGGACTCTAAAGGAGACCGGTGTGGAGATCACTTGGGATAGTTTCTGCGTTGCCTTTCGGCAGGAGTACGTCCTGGATTCATACGTGAACGCTTGTGAGCGAGAGTTCGATCATTTGGAGCAAGGTACGATGTCTGTGCGAGAGTATGCTCGGTTGTTTTCTTCTCTTTTGGTGTATGTCCCGCATGTTGCTGGCCGGGAAGGGCCAAGAGGACTAAGTTTATTGAGGGTTTGAACAAAGAGCTGTATTCGATGGTGCTGACGAGCAAACCGAAGAGTTATGCTGAAGCAGTGGACAATGTAATTGATATTAAGGAAGGCCTGCGGAGCCAGAGGTCGCGTGCTAGGCCTCAGGGTGCTCAGGGTGGTCGTCCCGTTGTTCAGGGAGCACAGTCTTCTCAGTCTTCGCAGTCAGCTCATCAACCCCAGCAGCAGCAGCAATTGTCTCATCAGTCTGGCCGCCAGAGGTTCTGACCTCGTGGCCATTAGTTTAAGAAGAAGTCTGGTTCTGGTTCTTCTGGGTCTGGTAGCTTTAGTAGCAGTGGTTCTAGGGCAGAGTTCTGTGGTTTCTGTGGAGGCAAGCATTCATCGACTCAGTGCGTTGGTGTGCAGGGCTCGTGTAATATCTGTAGTCAGTATGGGCATTTTGTGAGAGTGTGTCCATCAGCTGGATCGCAGCAAGACGCAGCCCCACCTCAGGGTCGAGGAGGATCGTCTAGGGGTCGTTCCCCTCAGTTTCTGCAGCCTAGGGTTGGAGAGACGTAGTTTAGGCCGTTCCAGTTTCCTGGTCCGAGCAAGACGCAGCCCCACCTCAGGGTCGAGGAGGATCGTCTAGGGGTCGTTCCCCTCAGTTTCTGCAGCCTAGGGTTGGAGAGACGTAGTTTAGGCCGTTCCAGTTTCCTGGTCCGTAGCGTTTCAGACAGTCGTCTCAGCAGCATTTCTCTGGACCCCAACATGCTCAAGCGAACGGTATGACTAGGAAGCGGAGGAGACGCCGAGCAGGGTGATTTCAGGTACATGCCTTGTCTTTGATTTTCCTGCACGAGTGTTGTTTGACACTGGCGCATCGCATTCGTTTATTTCTGATGCCTTTGTGGTCGAGCATGGTTTGCATACCACTTCGTTGCACGATGTTGTGTCTGTCTCTACTCCTGGCGGTGCGAGCTTGTACTCCCAAGAGGTTTTGCTGAATAGCGTTCTGAGTTTTGGTGAGCATGTGTTAGTAGCGAATTTGATTCGTTTTATGTTGTGGTATTTCGACTGCATAGTGGGAATGGACGTGTTGTCCAGCTATAAGGCCTCCGTGGATTTTTTCCATGGGATCGTGCGTTTTAGGCCTCAGTCCGGTGAGAAATGGAATTTCTACGGAGCTGATTCCCAGTCGAAGATTCCGTTGATCTCAGCGATGGAGATGTTCAGCTTGTTGTCGGCGGAGAACGCGGGTTTTATGATTTAAGCGTTGGATACATCTTCTTCTTCGCAGGTGCAGCTCAGCGACGTTCCAGTGGTGCGCCATTTTCTTGATGTGTTTTCGGAGGAGATTCCTGGTTTTCCTCCGAAGAGGGAGATTGACTTTAGCATTGAGTTGGTGCCCGGCACAGCTCCGATTTCACGTGCACCATATCGTTTAGCACCTGCTGAGTTGAGAGAGCTCAAGGTGCAACTGGATGACTTGCTGGAGAAAGGTTTTATCAGACCTAGCATGTCGCCGTGGGGAGCGCCTATCTTGTTTGTCAAGAAGAAGGATGGCACAATGAGAATGTGCATTGACTTCCGTCAGCTGAACAAAGTTACTTTAAGAATAAGTACCCGTTGCCGAGGATCGATGACTTGTTTGATCAGTTGCAAGGTTTTGCTGTATATTCTAAGATCGATCTACGTTCAGGGTACCATCAGCTGAGAGTTAGAGATTAGGATGTCGCGAAGACTGCTTTTCTAGGTACGGGCACTTTGAGTTTCTGGTGATGCGTTCGGATTGACGAATGCTCCTGCAGTCTTCATGGATTTGATGAACCGAGTCTTCCGAGAGTTTATAGATCAGTTTGTGATAGTGTTCATCGACGACATCTTGGTGTAATCAAAGACTCCTTTGGAGGACAAGGAGCATTTGAGAGTTGTCCTTCAGACATTGAGAGACTAGCAGTTGTATGCCAAGTTTTCTAAATGCGAGTTCTGGCTGGATCGCGTCGTGTTTCTGGGTCATGTGATTTCAGCGTATGGCATTTCTGTGGATCTCAGTAAGGTTGATGCTGTTTTGAACTGGGAGCGACCTAGGAATGTGTCTGAGGTTTGTAGTTTCTTGGGTCTGGCTGGCTATTACCGTCATTTCATAGAGCGTTTCTCTAGTATAGCTAGGCCGAGGACTCAGTTGACTCAGAAAGACAAGCGGTTCATTTCGACTGAGCCTCCTTTGGAGGACAAGGAGCATTTGAGAGTTGTCCTTCAGACATTGAGAGACTAGCAGTTGTATGCCAAGTTTTCTAAATGCGAGTTCTGGCTGGATCGCGTCGTGTTTCTGGGTCATGTGATTTCAGCGTATGGCATTTCTGTGGATCTCAGTAAGGTTGATGCTGTTTTGAACTGGGAGCGACCTAGGAATGTGTCTGAGGTTTGTAGTTTCTTGGGTCTGGCTGGCTATTACCGTCATTTCATAGAGCGTTTCTCTAGTATAGCTAGGCCGAGGACTCAGTTGACTCAGAAAGACAAGCGGTTCATTTCGACTGAGCAATGCGAGAATGCTTTTCAATTGCTCAAGGAGAAGTTGACTACTGCGCCTGTGTTGGCTTTGCCGTCTGGTTCAGGTGGGTACCTTGTGTATTCTGATGCTTCGCTCAATGGATTGGGCTGTGTGTTGATGCAGCATGGTCGAGTCATTGCGTATGCTTCGCGGCAGTTGAAACCGCACGAGACTTGATACCCAGTTCATGATCTGGAGCTAGCAGCTGTGGTCTTTGCGTTGAAGATTTGGCGCCACTATCTGTATGGCGAGCAGTTTGTGGTGTATTCGGACCATAAGAGTTTGCAGTATTTGTCTTCGCAACCTGACTTAAATATGAGACAGCGTAGGTGGATGGAGCTGCTAAAGGATTTTGATTGTGAGATCAAGTACCATCCTGGGAAAGTTAACGTAGTCGCTGATGCGTTGAGCAGGAAGGCTCCGGAAAAGATGCTTGCGTCGCTGTATATTTCTAAGGACTGTGAGCATCTTAGCACTACTGGTTGGAGGTTTTACCCGGCTGGGGACTATGTGGTGGTTTCTTCTTTCCAAGTTGAGCCACAGATCGTTTCGAGCATTAGAGCCTCTCAAAGGACAGATCCTTCCATCCACGAGTTGAAGTTGAAGGTCAGGGCTGGTCAACTTTAGGACTATTATATTTCGTCTGATGGTTGTTTGCGTTTCCGTGGTCGGTTGGTTGGGCCCAACTTGATAGATCTTCGGGAGGAGATCCTTAGAGAAGCGCATTGCAGTAGACACAGTGTTCATCCTGGTGCACGGAAGATGTACCATGCATTGAAGCCGCACTTCTGGTGGGCTGGTTTGAAGAGTGACGTTGCTGGTTTCGTTGCTCGTTGCTTGAACTGTCAGCAGGTTAAGGCTGAAAGGATGAGACCTGGTTGTCTGTTGCAGAGTTTGAAAGTGCCCCAATGGAATTGGGAGTACATAGCGATGGATTTTGTGACGCATTTGCCTCGTTCCAGCAGAGGTTGTGATGCGATTTGGGTTGTAATCGACAGATTGTCGAAGTCTGCACATTTTATTCCCTACGGGATGACGTTTTCTTTGAAGAAAATGGCAAAGATGTACGTAGATTTTGTGGTCAGACTGCACGGTGTGCCTTTTTCGATTGTTTCTGACCGAGATCCAGGTTTACTTCCAGGTTTTGGAAGAGTTTGCAAGCAGATTTGGGTATCATATTGGCTATGAGTACATCATATCACCCCCAGACAGATGACCAATCTGAGAGAACTATCCAGACGTTGGAGGATATGTTAGGAGCTGTTGTGATGGATTTTGGTGGTATCTGGCAAGACGCGTTGTCTTTGGTTGAGTTTTCCTACAATAACAACAATCAAGTGATGATTGGTATGGCGCCGTTTGAGGCATTGTATGGTAGGAAGTGCAGATTTCCTGTGTGTTGGGAAGAAGTGGGGTAGAAGCAGCTGTCTGCCCCAGATTTTGTGCAGCAGATGAAGGATAATGTAGATCTGATTCGACAGCAAATGAAAGCTGCCCAAGATCGCCAATCCAGTTATGCAAATAGGAGGCGTAGACCTCTAGAGTTTCAGGTTGGTGATCTCGTTTTCCTTAAAGTTTCTCCTTTCAGAAGTGTTATGCGTTTTGGTCACAAGGGAAAGTTAGCCCCTCGTTATGTTGGTCCGTATGAAATTGTTGAGAGGATTGGCCCTTTGGCATATCGGCTGTTGTTGCCACCAGTATTGTCTTCTCTACATGATGTCTTTCATGTTTCCATGTTGAGGAAGTATGAGCCAGATCCGTCTCATGTATTGAGAACTGACGAGGTTGAGCTAGATCAGACGTTGAGTTACGTTGAATATCCCTTACCAGTATTGTCTTCTCTACATGATGTCTTTCATGTTTCCATGTTGAGGAAGTATGAGCCAGATCCGTCTCATGTATTGAGAACTGACGAGGTTGAGCTAGATCAGACGTTGAGTTACGTTGAATATCCCTTACGGATCCTTGACAGAAAAGAGAAACAGTTGAGGAATAAAACCATTCCTTTAGTGATGGTGCAATGGAGCAAACATGGTAGGGAAGAAGCTACCTGGGAGCTGGAAGAGAAGATGCAGCGTGAGTGGCCGCATCTGTTTGAGTAACCGTTGTATCGGATTCCAGTAGCAGTTAGTTTTTGGTTGTTCTTTTCCCTAGTTGTTGTTTGTTGTTTGCTCAGTTATCCTAAACTCTTGGTTGTGAGTTCAGTTGTTTCCCCGAGTTTGATTTCGAGGACGAAATCGTGTTTTAATGGGGGAGAGATGTGAGACCTGTGTTTTTGCAATCAAGTGTTGCTCGGGTTGAAACCAGCTGGTAGTAGATGCGTGTGTTGAAGTCATCGAATTTGCCTTAGTGTTGGAATCAGCAGTTGAGATGCTATCAGCAGTCGAGAGAGAGATATTTGTTTGGGTTTTGCATCAGTCGATGAGCGATCGCGTCAGCTGTTGGTATTTCAGTCGTTGCATTTTGGTAGGAAGCAACATCAATGCTTACTTGGATTTCAGTCGTTGGTGTTTTAGTTGCGATGGTCAGCAGAGAGCGCTAAAGGACTCTGAAGCGACGACATTTTGAACAGGAACCAGCTGTTAGTTTCGTTAGTGTGTTTCTTAGTGGGTATCGAAACTACGTCGTCAAGTTAAGTTGGAACGACAGCGTTTTGGATTAGCGATAAGAGATTCAGGAGTTGGTGAGTTAGCGCATATTGTTGGCATACAATGGCGGATCCGGATCCCGTTTCCCGGGGGCACAGTGGAAGTTTAAAAATTGCCCCGGGATACGTTCAATACATCAATACAATTCAATATTCATACATAGGATGTTTATCGAATCGTTACCTTGCTGGCGTCTAGGCGCCTGGCTCCAACCAGATTCACAGGGAAATCTGGCTCTTGAATTGTAGGCGGCGGTAGATCGTCTAATCAGGTCCACGACCGGAATCAAGACACCTTCGTCAGCCTGCACTAGAAGGCCTGACGAATTTAGCACGGATGGAAACTCCTCAGCGCGGCGGCCGGAACAAGTCCGGTGAAGGGGCGGCGGCGGCGGCGCTTGGTGGCGGCCGGCGGCGGCGTGAGGGAGAGAGAAGAGGGGGCGGCCGATTTGCTATGTGAAGAGGCTAGGTTTTGAAGTGTTGTTATGTTATGAAGCCCTAGACCAAGTCTAATTATAATTAAGTGATGGGCTTGAACCGGCCCAATGGACTTGGGTCAGGCCTAGGTCCATATGAACACTCGGTTCAATCCTGTCACTACGGCTTCATTATAATTCCGATCGACGATCAGATCGGACCGATCGAATCAGCTTCCAAAACTGAATATTATGATGTGAAAAACAATTTTCCAGATCATCTACCCCAAAATAGCAGTTTAGCCCCTCAACTTTGGGAAATCACAATTTGACCCCTGTTGACTTTTAGGAAGTCGCACTCCCTAAAATCCTCTTCCTATGCTCAACACATTGAGCTCAGTCTTCGTGCGGGAATCATGAATCCAGTACTTGTGTGACCCTCAATGGTTCAGGGATACAGCTAGCCGTGGGCCCACAACCATTGTGGCTCCGAAATCACAATTTCGGACTTGCCCAACGGATCATGGTAAAGCGCCTAGCAACATCGCCCCATGATCCCCTAGGTATCACTGATAGTGCCTGCAAGAACCAGTTGGTCGTGGTTAGTGTACAGTACGGTCCTTTCAACACATATATCCCGATCAGATCAACGACCATTGGTAAATCGAGAGTCGCTAGAGATACGATAGCTATGCATACATCTTGGAGATCGAATAGTGACATCGCGAGCAAGACCTCGGACTTATCCACTCGACAAATGGTAACCACTTGGAAAGTCCGAACGAGGGTAGTTCGATAGATCACCAGGTCACTATCCATCTGCATGCTCAGAACATCACAATGTTCCCTATCAATGAAACATGGTACTTCACATCGCAGATTCTAGTCTCAAACTCGGGCGGCCTTATCCTCATTTTGACGGCCCAATCTACTAGGAACGAGTTCAGAATACACAGTGACTATTAGATGTGTTTCATGATAGCCATCATATCCACTATCACATCTAACATACACTATGGTGCATTCTAGGTCTTTATCCAACACAGTTGTTAACATTATATAACATAATGAAAATAAATAATGCCATAAATAAATGCGTATTTCATAAATAAAGATTGTCATACACAAGAGTCTATAAAACCCACACGCCACAAGTTGGCTAGTTGGACATCTACTCTAACAATCTCTCACTTGCCCTATAGCCAACTACTCATCAGACGCAGTCTCATTGTTTCGCGATGTTTTTCAAACAACGGTCCTGGAAAGGGCTTCGTAAGTGGATCAACAACGTTGTCTGCAGAGGCGACCCTCTCAACTGCTATGTCACCTCTAGCCACAATATCCCGTATTGTGTGGTATTTCCTCAGTATATGTTTGGATCTTTGGTGAGACCTAGGATCTTTGCTTGCGCAACGGAACCCGTGTTCTCGCAGTACACCGGGACTGGACCAACTCCATCAGGAATGACGCCCAACTCTTGGATGAAATTCCTTATCCGAACCGCCTCCTTAGCAGCAGCTGATGCTGCGATGTACTCAGCCTCAGTGTTTGAATCCGCGATGGTGTCTTGCTTGTAACTATTCCAAGAGACAGCACCACCATTGAGCATGAATACAAATCCAGAGGTTGACTTCGAATCATCCACGTCACATTGGAAGCTAGAATCCGTGTAGCCTTCCAATTTCAGTTCACCACCCCCATAGACCATGAAAATATTCTTAGTCATTTGCAAGTACTTAAGAATATCCTTCACAGCCTTCCAATGCAATTGGCCGGGATTGGCCTGGTAGCGGCTCGTGACACTCATAGCATATGCGACATTCGGTCTAGTTGAGATCATGCCATACATAATACTACCTATTGCCGAGGCATATGTCACACGTGTCATACTCTCTATCTCCTCATCAGTCTTCGGACACATAGACTTAGATAGAGTGACCCCGTGGCTCATAGGTAGGTGTCCACTCTTGGACTCTTCCATAGAGAACCTCTTAAGTATGGTATCGATGTAGGTGGCTTGGGTGAGTCCGAGCATCCGTTTCGATCTATCCCGATAGATCTGTATTCCAAGAATATAGGATGCTTCACCCATGTCCTTCATCGAGAATATACTAGACAACCATACTTTAGTTTACTGCAGCATTCCTACATCATTCCCAATGAGTAGAATGTCATCAACATAAAGTACAAGGAATGTCACAGCGCTTTTAACTACCTTCTTATACACACATGGCTCCTCGGGATTCTTGATGAAACCAAATTCCTTAATTGTTTCATCGAATCTCAGGTTCCAACTCCTCGATGCTTGTTTGAGACCGTAGATCGATCTCTGAAGTTTGCATACATTATGCTCACTTCCTACGGATGTGAAACCCTCAGGCTGCGTCACATAGATCTCTTCCTTAATGTTTCCATTAAGGAACGCAGTTTTCACATCCATTTGCCATATCTCATAGTCGTACCATGCGGCTATGGCCAGTAAGATTCTAATCGACTTGAACATTGCGACTGATGAAAAGGTTTCATCATAGTCAACACCTTGCCTTTGAGTGTAACCTTTCGCGACCAGTCGTGCCTTGTAGGTCAATACCATACCATCAGGCCCAATTTTCCTCTTGTATATTACACCCAAGTATCCAGCTTATCTCCCACTGTCTGCTTCACGTAAGCAGGACATCCCCAAATCCTCATGTATGAGTATTTGGGTAGTTTGCCCATCCATATCTCATATGGAGTTTTATCCACTGCCTTGGTGTGGACATTGTTCAACAACATTACCGCCGTTTCGAGCGCATAGCCCCAAAACGAGGTAGGAAGCTCAGTGAAGCTCATCATAGACCGAACCATGTCCATCAAGGTTTGATTACGACGCTCCGCTACACCATTGAGCTGTGGTGTGGCCGGAGGGGTCTGGGGTCCACTGCGAGAGAATCCCATTCTCTTTCAGATAGTCTTGAAATTCAGCACTCAAGTATTCACCACCTCGATCGGATCGAAGTGCTTTAATACTTTTCCCTAACTGATTTTCTACTTCAGCCTTGAATTCTTTGAACCTTTCAAAGGATTCAGACTTGTGCTTCATTAAGTACAAGTACCCATACCTAGAGTAATCATCGATAAAGGTGATGAAGTATGTGTGACCGTACTTAGTACCAATGCTAAGTGGGCCACACACATCAGTATGGATCAAATCCAATAGGCCTTGGGTACGTTCAGGCTTGACCTTGAAGGGTTGTTTAGTCATCTTTCCCTTGAGACAAGACTCACAAGTCGGTAGGGAGTTAATGTCTGACAAATCAAACATGTCACTCCTAACTAACTTGTTCATCCTTCTTAGAGAAATATGACCTAGCCTAGCGTGCCAAAGTTGTGCTGGGTTCAAGCTATCGTGTTTCCTTTTAATTGTCGTTGTATGTGTTTCGACATCACGAGTTGGAACTGGTTTTAATTTTAAGGTGTATAGATCGTTTTCACGTTCCCCAATACCAATCAAACATTCATTCTTGTATATATTGCGAATCGAATTAGCAAAAACACAAAAATATCCATCACTATCAAACATAGAAATAGAAATAATGTTCTTTATCAATTCGGGAACAAATAAAACATCTTTCAATAACAACTTAAAATTTGACGATATAAATAAATAGACATCTCCTATAGCTACTGCAGCAACTCTTGCTCCATTGCCCAGCCTCAAGTGGGTCTCACCATCTCTAAGACGTGGGCTTCTTGTCATTACTTGCAAATCATTGCAGATATGAGATCCACATCCGGTATCAAGTACCCAAGAAATCGAATTAAGAGACATATTTATTTCGATATAGAACATACCTTTTGCAGTTCGCAACTGCTCGAGGTACTCCTTGCAGTTCCTCCTCCAATGCCCAGGCTTGTGGCAGTGGTGGCAAACATCCTCGGTCTTGTTTGGCTTGGAAGTCTTTGCCTTCGGCTTCTTAGTGGGCTTTTCCTCCTTCGCAGGGGTAGAACGCTTCTTACCCTTGCGTCTGGGCCCCTTCTTCGCACAGGAAGAAGAGCCCATAAGGAGGACGGGCTTGTCCTTCTTTATGGTTCCCTCAAACACGACCAGAATGTTAACCACCTCTTCAACGGTGGCTGCCAGCTTGTTCATGTTGAAGTTGACCACAAAGGGGTCGAATGCAGCGGGTAGTGAGAGGATAAGCACATCCACAGACAGCTCGTATGGAAGTGTGATATCAAGGCCCGCCAGCTTTTCAACGAGCCCAATCATACGAACCCCATGCTCGCGGACCGAAGTCCCTTCGCGCATGCGTCTTGTCATAAGCTCCTTGACAGCGGTGAACCTCTCATGTCGAGACGTTCTCCCCTTAGTGAGAGGATAAGCACATCCACAGACAGCTCGTATGGAAGTGTGATATCAAGGCCCGCCAGCTTTTCAACGAGCCCAATCATACGAACCCCATGCTCGCGGACCGAAGTCCCTTCGCGCATGCGTCTTGTCATAAGCTCCTTGACAGCGGTGAACCTCTCATGTCGAGAGTTCTCCCCATACAGTTCCTTGAGATGAAAGAGTATGTCAGCAGCATACTTCGTCTTCTCAAAGCGCCGTTGCATTTCGTTGGACATCGATGCCATCACATAGCATCGAGTCTTAAGCTCGTCGTCCCACCATTGTTGAAGCGTAATCAGCTCCTCAGGGCTGATATCGGCAGGGGCTTCCTTCGGAGGGCTCTTCTCTATCGTATAGATAAGTTTCTCCGAAGCCAACACAATATTGAGGTTTCGAAGCCAGTCTTGGTAGTTCAGACCGGTGAACTTGTTGCTATCCAGTATAGAAGCAGTGGGTTTTTGATCGAAGACATTATAAATGCAGTTATACTGAAAAGAAAAACAGACATACATCACTGACTATATGAAAAACGCTAAGACATAAAACAAGGTCATTTAGTTTTATGAATTACCCTCCCATTATTTTAACGATTTCACCACCCTCTAATGAAATCGAGAAAGCAAGTTTCCTTAGTGGGTACACAGAGTCCAATCGAGTGATCATGGTCCCGAATAATATCAACCAACCATGACCCCAAAAGGTAGAGTTCAATTGCAACCGGTGCAACCTCCATGTATTCACCTCACGTCCAGTAAGGGCCCAATAATATGACGCCGTTTACTATCACGTGTCAAGATGACCCATCAATGTCGAGTCGTGAAGGACGGTCCCCTTAACGTCCCCAATAATATGAGCCAACGTTAAAGGGAGTTCCAACCGACTCACAACGAGTATCAATGACGTGTACAGCTTTCCGGCATACATAACCCCCTCAATAATATGAGTCGGGCCATGTATGCGGGTAGCATCGGCGTACACCCATTGTTGATGGAAGTTAGGGATAATTTAAACAGATTTAAATTCCCTTAGTTTATCGAATAAACTTTTAATCTTGATATTAGTTTTAAATCATATTTAAAACGAGGGATTTTATTTTTAAAAATTTGGTCTCATGCAATTTTAAATCATAATTTAAAACATGCGGATTCAACTAAACATATATATCGCATATATAAAAATTGGGAAGATCGATCGCGAGAGCTATGCGGTCCGTGGTTGCCAATCACGGACCTGGGTCCAGTCCTAGGTGAAATGCAATATGCAATGCAATCACATTACAATTGCTTCCAGTTTTACAGATCTTCGGTCTTCAATATCTTTGATCGTCATTTCCACCGTCTTCAAATTGTCCTCCCACTAAATCTAGTAATTTACATTTAAATTGCCATGACACATAGGGATAAAAATTTTTAGGGGTGGGAACGGGCCACAAACAGACCCACTTTAAATGATATCAACATAATATTTACAACCGAAATCGCAAAACCTATAGCATACACCAAACACATTGGGCACGGCTCTCGATCATCCCAAACATGCAATCAATCTAATTAATTGACATAAATTAAATAATCAAATCAAATTTGATATTTCCTACAAAATCATATTTTAATTATAAAATCGCATTTTAAAATAAAATCGCATTTTATCGAAAAAATCATATTTTAATCAACAAAATCATATTTCATAACCAAAATCACATTTTGTAATTTTAATTGCATCAAATTGGGCTTAAAACAATTTTAGGCCCAAAATCTCAAAAATTTCAAAATCAATTTTGGTCCGACCAAAATCGGCCTAATATCGAATATTGGCCTGAAAACTTCATGGGCTGCCCGGGACAGGCCCGAACAAAACCTAAGGAGACAAGACAGGTCGCAACACCACCGCGAGAAACACCGGAAGGTGGCCGTACGGCGGCGGCCGCCGCCTGCATGACATCCGGCGCAAGGCCGCATGTCGCTGCCTCACGGCAGCACGCATATCGCGCTGCATAACGTGCGGCGCAAGGCCGCACGTTGCTGCCTCAAAGGCAGCAAGCATCGCGCGGTGGTCGCGCGTTGCACGACATTGCGCGCGCTCATGAGCGCGCGGCGGCGCCCGCGGCCGGTCTCCCCTGCATGACATCCGGCGCAAGGCCGCATGTCGCTGCCTCACGGCAGCACGCATATCGCGCTGCATAACGTGCGGCGCAAGGCCGCACGTTGCTGCCTCAAAGGCAGCAAGCATCGCGCGGTGGTCGCGCGTTGCACGACATTGCGCGCGCTCATGAGCGCGCGGCGGCGCCCGCGGCCGGTCTCCAAAATAAATTTTTGTTTTCTGATCTTCAAATCTGAAATTCGATACAATTCAGGCATAAAATGTATTGAAGGATCTGAGCCTGAGCTCTGATACTACTGTTGGCATACAATGGCGGATCCGGATCCCGTTTCCCGGGGGCACAGCGGAAGTTAAAAAATTGCCCCGGGATACGTTCAATACATCAATACAATTCAATATTCATACATAGGATGTTTATCGAATCGTTACCTTGCTGGCGTCTAGGCGCCTGGCTCCAACCAGATTCACAGGGAAATCTGGCTCTTGAATTGTAGGCGGCGGTAGATCGTCTAATCAGGTCCACGACCGGAATCAAGACACCTTCGTGAGCCTGAACTAGAAGGCCTGACGAATTTAGCACGGATGGAAACTCCTCAGTGCGACGGCCGAAACAAGTCCGGCGAAGGGGCGGCGGCGGCGGCGGCGCTTGGTGGCGGCCGGCGGCGGCTTGAGGGAGAGGAGAAGAGGGGGCGGCCGATTTGCTATGTGTGGAGGCTAGGGTTTGAAGTGTTGTTATGTTATGAAGCCCTAGACCAAGTCTAATTATAATTAAGTTATGGGCGTGAACCGGCCCAATGGACTTGGGTCAGGCCTAGGTCCATATGAACATTCGGTTCAATCCTGTCACTACGGCTTCATTATAATTTTGATCGACGATCAGATCGGACCGATCGACTCAGTTTCCAAAACTGAATATTATGATGCGAAAAACAATTTTCCAGATCATCTACCCCAAAATAGCAGTTTAGCCCCTCAATTTTGGGAAATCGCAATTTTACCCCTGTTGACTTTTAGGAAGTCGCACTCCCTAAAATCCTCTTCCTATGCTCAACACATTGAGCTCAGTTTCCGTGCGGGAATCATGAATCCAGTACTTGTGTGACCCTCAATGGTTCAGGGATACAGCTAACCGTGGGCCCACAACCATTGTGGCTCCGAAATCACAATTTCGGACTTGCCCAACGGATCATGGTAAAGCACCTAGCAACATCGCCCCATGATCCCCTAGGTGTCACTGATAGTGCCTGCAAGAACCAGTTGGTCGTGGTTAGCGTACAATACGATCCTTTCAACACATATATCCCGATCAGATCAACGACCATTGGTAAATCGAGAGTCGCTAGAGATCCGATAGCTATGCATACATCTTGGAGATCGAATAGTGACATCACGAGTGTTACTAGGCAAACCCATTTACCTAAAACACATCCAGTACTCTGGCCAGAGATTTATCACACTATTGTCTCCTCAGATAACATAGGATATCCACACATGAGAGCGAGCGGTGAATCCTCGACAACGAAGCATCGACTCCCACATGCATCGGGACCTCACCCAATCCCGCCGCCTAATGACCCCAAGTGAGTCGGCAAACGGGTCAAAGTGAGGCGCCTATCATGTAGAGTCTCAATGACGTTTCGAGTAGTGAGGACTAATCAGTATAACCCAGACCTCGGACTTATCCACTCGACAAATGGTAACCACTTGGAAGTCCGAACGAGGGTAGTTCAATAGATCACCAGGTCACTATCCATCAGCATGCTCAGAACATCACAATGTTCCCTACCAATGAAACATGGTAGTTCACATCACAGATGCTAGTCTCAAAATCGGGCGGCCTTATCCTCATTTTGAGGGCCCAATCGACTAGGAACGAGTTCAGAATACACAGTGACTATTAGATGTGTTTCATGATAGCCATCATATCCACTATCACATCTAACATACACTATGGTGCATTCTAGGTCTTTACTCAACGCAATTGTTAATCATCATACAACACAATGAAAGTAAAGAATGCCATATAAATAAATGCGAATATCATATATAAAGATTGTCATACACAAGAGTCTATAAAACCCACACGCCACAAGTTGGCTAGTTGGGCATCTACTCTAACACGTATTTAAGCTGTTGCGAGAGATCATCTGTTGCGTTGTTTTATTCAGCTGCTGGTTTGTTGATTAGCTGTTGGTAGCGAGGTGAAGTGTCCCTCTACGATGTCGTTTGGTTAAGTTGGTGCGACGCCGTTTAGCCTTAGCGTTGTTTGAAAGATCAGCTGTTGGTTCGATCAGCTGTTCATTAGCGATCAGCAGTGATTAGCGGGCGACGTCGTTTTGTTTATTTGTTCGCTGTTTAGCGATAGGCAAAAGCTGATGCGAGATTTCAGCTGCTGGTTGGGAATATTAGTTGTGACAACTTACTTTGTCTGTGGAATCTGTTCCTACTTCTGTCAGCTGTTGAGAAGTGTATTTAATAGAGGACTTGGCTGCTGTTCTCTATTATTGTTTCCTCGATACTTAGAAATATTTCCCCCTATTCCCAATCTCTGTCGAGAACCCTAAGTACTGTTCACCGTAGCTTTCCGCCGTTGATTCCCGTCGTTTCCCGTCTCTGTTTTGAGCAAGACCGGTGGCGCTGCACTCCTTGAGAGTTTCTCTTTTGATTGATACCTCTTTTGGAAGCTGTGGTAGGCTGGAAGTAGGATCGCGAAGTTGCTATCTTCGGCAGTGTGTTCGTGTGTGCAGGTAGAACTTCGAATTGTTGTTAAGATCTTACCTCGAGCGTTTGTTTAAGCTTCCTGTTGAGTTAGATATGTAGGATAATTGCTGGTTTGAGTTGTAGCTCCCAGCCGTGTGATTCTGTGTTTAGCGTCCCTTGAGAATTATGCTTGTTGCTTCGTTCAGGTTTGTGGTAATTGTTTCACAAAATATCGTGGTACGGATTTGGAGCTTGTAATTCAGCGTGATTATGGCTTGGATAAATTGTGAGGCTGCTGTTTGTGTGAATTTCCGTGTATGATTGATGTTGCATATGTTTTATGTTATCTGTTCTGTTAGCTGTTGCATACACGCATGTTCCATTCAGCTGTTGCAACCATGCCTTGTTGTTGTTGCTCTGTTTCTTACCAGGATGCGAGGGCGAGCGGCAATACCGCACTCTCATCTCCCTGCTGGATCAGTTAGCCCCTATGCGCCGAGTGGCTAACTATCACAGTTCATAGGTTGGGCAACGGAAGGTTGAGCTGTTGATGCATCTGGTAAGGGTGTGCGAGTAGGGGTGAGTGGGTAGCGCCCACATGTCCTACACACACCGTGGCCACATATCCTTTGCAGATTTCGTTGAGCTATGTTTGAGTCCTTTGGCTCCCTTCTTCGGTTGTAGCCTTTGGCTGTTGTCCCGTTCTTCATGCTTAGCATCTGCATTTTATCCTTGCGGTTTACTGCTATTTTATAGTTGCTCTCCGTACTGGGGTTTGACCCCAATGTCCCTCTGGGCTTGGTTTGTTTTGTTTGCCTGTTGTTGTTCAGGGTTTCCAGGTTACTCAGCTGGTCGTGGAGTTGGCCCGGCTGGAGGTGCCCCAGGAGGTGGATAGAGTGTCCCAGTTATGTATAGTATTTATATGCACTGGTATAGTATTGATGAATGCACGTTCAGCGTTCATGGGTTTTATGAATACAGTGTTCCAACCTTATCTGGATCAGTTTTTAATAGTGTTTATAGACGACATTTTGATCTACTGTAAGAAAAACATGGAGCACTCGAATCAGCTTAGGACGGTGTTGCAAATTCTAAAGGACAAGCAACTTTTGCTAAGTTCAGTAAGTGTGTGTTCTGGTTAGAGAAGATTAAATTTATAGGTCACACAATTTCTAAAGATGGATTAAAAGTTTACCAACATAAGGTGGAAGTAGTTCGGGACTGACCTATGCCCAAAAGCGATTGAGATCCGTAGCTTTTTAGGTCTCACGGGCTACTATAGGCGATTTATCAAGGGCTTTTCCAAGAAAGCAGCTCCAATGACGACCTTGACCAGGAAGCACGTTAAGTATGATTGCACCCCCAAGTGCCAAGTGAGTTTTGATAAGCTGAAGCAAGCTTTAGTAGAGGCCCCTATTTTAGCCATGCCCTCGGGACCAGGTGTTGGCGCAGCGGCGGATCTGGATCCCGCTCCCGGGGCGCAGTGGAAGAATTTAAAAATTGGAGTCCAAGAACGGTCAATACACCTATAAAATAATCAAAATATTCATAGAATATTCAGAAGGTACCATGATGGGGTCTAGGTGTTGGGGAACCACGGCGGATCCGGATCGCGCCTCCCGGCGAGGCAGCGGAAGAACAAAAATTGGGCGGGAGACGATCAATACAATTCTTAAACAAATCATGCTATGACCATTCATAGGGTTGGAAGAATTTAAAAATTGGAGTCCAAGAACGGTCAATACACCTATAAAATAATCAAAATATTCATAGAATATTCAGAAGGTACCATGATGGGGTCTAGGTGTTGGGGAACCACGGCGGATCCGGATCGCGCCTCCCGGCGAGGCAGCGGAAGAACAAAAATTGGGCGGGAGACGATCAATACAATTCTTAAACAAATCATGCTATGACCATTCATAGGGTGTTTCTCGGGGTTACCTTTCTGGCAACTCGTGCCTGGCTCCGACCAGTTTCGCGAGGAAACCGGCACTTCACGGTAGGTGGCGGTAGATTACGTCAATCAGGTCCACGACCGGAAGGGAGACTCCTTCGTCAGCCTGCACTAGAAGGCCTGACGAGATAGGCGCGGACGGATTCTCCTCTTCAAGTTGGCCGGAACAAATTCCGACGAAGCGAGGCGCCGGCGGCCTTTTGAGAGAGGAGAGGGCGGCGGCTACTAGAGCTCTTAGGGTTAGGGTTTTTGTCAATTTATGAGTGATTAAGTCTAAGTCTACCTTAAGTAGACTTGATGATGGACTTGGACCGGCCAACGGGCCCGGTCAACGGATGAACATTCGGTTCATCCCCATCACCGTGACTTCATCGTAACTCCAATCGCCGATCAGATCGGATCGATCGACTCAGTTTCCAAAACTGAATACTATGATCTGAAAAACCATTTTTCAGAACCCCAGTGCAAAATGACCGTTTTGCCCCTCAACAGCGGAAATCACGATTTGACCCCTGTTGACTTTTAGAAAGTCGCACTTCCAAAACCCTCCTCCTATGCTCAACACATTGAGCTCAGTATCCATGCGGGAATCTCAAATCCAATACTTGTGTGATCCTCAATGGTTCAGGGATACAGCTAGCCGTGGGCCCACAACCATTGTGGCTCCGGAATCACAATTCCGGACTTGC
>KQ991059.1:274478-288543 GCA_001598015.1 Dorcoceras hygrometricum | reverse complement strand
AGAATACACAGTGACTATTTGATGTGTTTCATGATAGCCGTCATACCCACTATCACATCTAACATACACTATAGTGCATTCTTGGTTTTTACTCAACGCAATTGTTAATCATCATACAACACAATGAAAGTAAAGAATGCCATATAAATAAATGCGAATATCATATATAAAGATTGTCATATACAAGAGTCTATAAACCCACATACCACAAGTTGGCTAGTTGGGCATCTACTCTAGCACTAGGCGTCTGGCTCCGACCAATTCCACAAGGGAATTGGCACTTCAACGGTTGAATGGCTGGATCGACGCCTAATCCGATCCACGACCAGAATCTCAACTCCTTCGCCGGTTTGCACTAAAAACCTATGAAAATTTCACAGACGGAATATCCTCACCGAGATGGTCAAAACAAATTCCGATGGCGGTGGCGGCGGCGGGCGGCGACGACGACGGCGTGGGAATAAGGGAGAGGGGAGGAGTTTGCTGAATAGCTTTTGGTGTTTTTTTTCTCACTCTTGAAAGTGTCTCCTCATTGCCATATTTATAGATTGAGGGATAGAGTTTTATTTGAACAAAACAGTGAACATTTGGTTCAACTCAAATTGTGAACAATCGGTTCAACTTGAACAGTTAACATTCGGTTCAAGTCAAACTATGAACTTTCGTTTCGAATCCCTCGATTGCGGTCTAATCCCGATTGATGATCAGATATCACCGATGTGCTCAGTTTACAAAACTGATCATTATGATGCAAAATCAAATTTTCGGACCACTAAATCTATATATGACAGGTTTACTCTCATTAGCTAAATATGGAAGTCCTACTCCCTTAACTACTTTTAGAAAGTCATACTCCCAACCTTCCTCCTACTATACTCAACACTTTGAGTACCATATCCATTTGGGAATTGGGAAACCAGTATTTGTGTGACTCTCAAAGATTCAGGGATACAACTAGCCGTGGGCTCACAACATTTTGGACTTGCCCATCGAATCATGGTAAAGCGCCTAGAAAAATCGCCCCATGATCCCCTAGGTATCACTGATAGTGCCTACAAAAACCATTCGATCATGGTTAGCGTACAGTACGATCCTTTCAACTCAAATATCCTGATCAAATCAACGGTCATTGGTAAATCGAGAGTCGCTAGATGTAACGCCTAGAAATTTCCTGACTACGTAGAAATGAATGCATGACTAGGGGAAATAATTTTAGATGATTAGTTCCATTTTATGTGATTTAATTATGATTTTATGTCACATGGTATTTTAGATGATTAGTGTCATTCAGCCAGTTTGAGTTACGGACGCGTGGACGAGACTAGAGACGAACGGAATGAAAATAATTTAATATTTTTAAGTTCTTATATTTTTAAGAATAAATTTATTATTTTAAGCAGCAAATTTCTGAAAATTGGGGTTTTTATTATTATTTTGGAGGGGAACCCGTTTTTCGCCTATACGGACTCTTTTATTGGATTTTAAGGTGTTTTAAAAATTTAGGGGACTTGGATTTCGAAAATTGGACTTTTCCTAATTAAATCATGAGGGGTCAAATATGTCACACCAAATTCTTTCATAACACAAAATTTCCAAGCCCTAGACCCCTCCATACACTATAAGCCTTCCCCTCCTTCCCCTCAAGCACAAAGTTTCGAAAATTTCATTCCTTGGTGAAGTTTGGTGATCCAAAGACGGTCGTGCCCCGATCTCGTGTCTACAACGTTGGTAACTCGCAGATCTACCTTTCCCACAAACCAGACATGTTACATATTTTCATTTTCTCACCGTTTAAGCCATATTATGATGTTTTAACAAAATTATGCATGAATTGAATGTGTTCTATTCAGATCTATACATCATTGATTGAACTTCATGCATGACACTCGACTTTTCTCATGATCTTAATTGTTTCTTGAATTGTTTCGTCTACTGCATGGGGATTTGGCTCGAGTCTAGGGGGTTAAAGGTGGTCCTAGGGAGGGCTAGAGGTGGTCCATAAAGCGGGAAATTGAGGCTGGACATTGGAGGAACCATGGTGGCTCGGACAGCCGCATGCGACCCACGACGCCCATCGCTCTTGTGAAGCATCGTTCTAACCATGCAATGCATGGTTTGGACCAGGGCTGGTTAGGTAAGAACCGGCTGGACCTGGGGATGGTCCAGCCGGCGGGGCTCTGGCCAGGGTGGCAGGAGCAGGGAGGTCGGGGGGCGTGAAGTGAGGGATGTTGCGTGGGGCGGCGTGTGCATGGGGGTAGGGCTTTTGGCGAATCGGTTCGGTTCAATTGGACTGGTTTGGATGGTTCAGTTGGACCGGATCAGTTCATCGAGTCTCGAGTCTCGAGTCAAAATATTTTAAAGTTGACCCGAGTTATTTTAATTATGGACCGGTTATTTTAATTGTTAAGTCTAAGGTCCAATTTTAAAGAAAATGGTCAAGGGTTTTAATTCGAGTCAAAATTTGATTTAATTGAGTTTGACGTTTATTTTCTTAAGTTTTTAGTCAAAATTGGAGTCTTTGATGTTTAGTTAAGTCAAAAATGATTATTGGATTTTAATTTGGTCAAAATCGATCTTCTGGTCAAAATTGGTCTTTGGGTCAAAATTGTTTAAGTTATTTTTTTTAAAAAAAGGTTCAAAATTGGTTAAATTGGTTTTTTTCTTAAGTCAAAATTGATTTTGAAGTTAGTCAAAAATTAGTTATTTGATTCTTAAGTCAAAATTGATTTGAATTTGTCAAAATTAGCCTTTTGATCTCTAAAGTCAAAATTGAGTTGAACTCAGTCAAATTGAATTGAGCTATGAATTTTAAAGAGGAAACCTTAAATCTTGGGCTAGGTTAAAGCTAATGTTAAGTCTAGAAGTATTGGGCCAGGCTCCTGAACCAGTCACTGACCGAAGTAGAAAATGTAGAAGCCCGTGAATGTATATTAATCATATATGTAGTATTCTATGTACGTAAACGTTTTAAAGAAAAGGGTTAAATATACATTAACGAGCTAAGCTTTTAAACTTGCATAATTTTACGAAATCCGTGCATCATGAATGGTTTATGGAATGTTAAAGGCATGTTCTTTTAAAATACAAACCCGAGGACTTGAATGATTTGTGGCAATTTATGATGAGGGGATGCGGGATACCGGGCCCGTTGAACTTCTGTTTCCATGTATTACGAGCTTATGGATCCATGTGTTCACGGCATGGTGAAGTGGCAGCATAGAGGTATGACATATAGGGATCCCGAGGTAAGGTCAGGTGAACCACACCGCCGCGTACGTTAGTTTATAGATTGATCAATCTACTATTGTCCACACTTCAAGATACGACTCATACGTTTTTCATGTTATGCTATGTCATTCCTTATGTATGTATATGTTATGTATGATATGAAATGTATGAAGCAATGTTTTAAGACCATGCATGCATTCATGTTTTAACGTTATTTTATTACCAGCATGTTCTTGCATGCGACTTTATTAGTATGTACTTTGTTTATGGAATGTTAAAGGCATGTTCTTTTAAAATACAAACCCGAGGACTTGAATGATTTGTGGCAATTTATGATGAGGGGATGCGGGATACCGGGCCCGTTGAACTTCTGTTTCCATGTATTACGAGCTTATGGATCCATGTGTTCACGGCATGGTGAAGTGGCAGCATAGAGGTATGACATATAGGGATCCCGAGGTAAGGTCAGGTGAACCACACCGCCGCGTACGTTAGTTTATAGATTGATCAATCTACTATTGTCCACACTTCAAGATACGACTCATACGTTTTTCATGTTATGCTATGTCATTCCTTATGTATGTATATGTTATGTATGATATGAAATGTATGAAGCAATGTTTTAAGACCATGCATGCATTCATGTTTTAACGTTATTTTATTACCAGCATGTTCTTGCATGCGACTTTATTAGTATGTACTTTGTTATGTTACAAGATAGAGCATAATGAGCCTCTAGGCTCACAAGGTTTAAATGGTGCAGGTGATGACCCTGCTGTTGAGTACATCCCGACTGGCGGCGAGAACCTCTGAGCGCCTGCTGCAGCAGTACCCCGTGACCGCACTTATTTTTCACCTTTATTATGATACACTTTTCAGATGTTGGCTTTATGTTCATTTTCAGTACTTTTGGTTTTAAACTGTATGGATATTTTAACTTTTTTAAATATTTCTTTATTTATGTTTAAAGTACTGTTGAGAAAATGACTTAGAAATGTTTTAAAAGGGAACGAGCCATACTTTTAGTTTATGTATTCCACAAATGTTTTTTAAAAAAAATTCTAGAGTACGGTTCGTTTCAGTTGATATCAGAGCGGTGGTTCTAGTGGGGTACTAGCCTGCTGTGTGGAGCTCAGAAGTCGCACTACCAGTCTGTGAGTTTTACATTTTTTACGATTTATGTTTATCTTTGCATGCTGCATGTTTAGCCCTGCATGAGTTTTGGCCTTAGAGTTTTAAAATTAGACGCTTAGTCATGCACTTAGATTTATGTGATAAGGTTTTGGTGTATCGGAATGCCTCCCATACGTGATAGGACCCATCTGGATGATGCTACGCCTCCTCATACTCCCCCACCACCTCAGTTGACTCCACACAATAGAGCTAGCGTGGATATGCTAGCCAGGATTACTAGGCTACTGGAACGTCAGTCGGAGCGACCAGGGAAGTCGCAAGAGGACAATGTCGCAGAGAGGTTCCACAAGCAGGGACCTAAGGAGTTTGCTGGTACCACCGATCCACTTGTTGCTGAGGAGTGGATCCGATCTAAGGAGACCATCTATTATTATACGGGTCTCGCGGACGCTGACAAGGTCCGTTGTGATATTTTTATGCTGCAGGGAGATGCCGCTCTGTGGTGGAAGGGCGCAGTGGTTGGTCTATTCTTTGAGAGCCTGACATGGCAGGAATTCATGAAGGTCTTCTTCGAGAAGTATTTTACTGTGGATGCCCGGAGCCAGCTTATTCGGTAGTTCATGAGTCTTCGCCAGGGAGACAAGTCTATTGCTGAGTATGTGAGGCAGTTTGAGCGAGGGTGTACCTTTGTGCCCTCGATCGCTACGGTGGAGAGCAAGAAGCTGCAACAGTTCACTGATGGACTGCGACCCGATATCTGCCACGATGTCAACATGGCGGACGTGGAGACTTATATGGCGGCAGTGAATATGGCTTACCGGTCTGAGAGAGGCCGGAAGGACATGAGGACGACTACCAGAGGAAACGCCAGATGCAGCAGCCCGTCAGGGGCCAGTCTTCGCAGCAGCCAGCGAAGAGACTTTTTCAGTGGCCTTCTAAGGGCCCATCTCCTCAGGGCCAGGAGAGCCGTAGGGTCAGCAGAGACCACAGCAGCAGGGGATTACTGCCCCTAGACCTGGAGGGACACCGGCGTGTCCGACGTGCCATAAGAGTCATTCATGGCAGTGCATGGCGGGCTCAGGCAGATGTTATCATTGCAAGGAGCCTGTGCATATCTCTATCAATTGCCCTAGGAGGATGCAGTCCACTGTTTGTGTTTTCGTGATGCATGCTGAGGCTACAGATCCGGACACAACATTGCTCACAGGTATTCCGTTTTAAATTTTCATACTTGTTATGTTGTTATCTGGGTGTTTAGAATTGCATGGTAGATGGAGCACTGTTAGGAAACTTGTCGTCTTAGTTGCTAAGAGATATAAGTAAGAACTGTAGGACTTCTAGGACTTGTCTTGAGAAATTTTGCGGATAAGGCTAGCGAACTTAGAAATGTATTAGGTATCTAAACTACTTTTTGGGATTTAGTATGACCATAAACGCGTACCTGTGTGACGTTTTTGTTTCAGGCGAGATTCGTGTGCTTGGTGTCACTACACTCGCTTTGCTAGACTCAGGGGCGACCCACTCATTTATTTCAAGTGCGTTCACACAAAGTATGGGTATTGTTCCGGAGAGCATGGGTGTAAATATCGTCGTGACGGCTCCGTCAGGAGAGGAGTTGACGATGACCAACGTCGTGCTGGGTTTGACGATGACGTTCCAGGATCGCGCGGTCAGAGCATATTTGGTCGTTTTGCTGATGTCAGGATTCGACCTCATCCTAGGCATGGATTGGCTGACAGAGTTTGGAGCAGTGATTGACTTTCAGCGGAGGCCAGTGTCTATCAGGCCTCCAGGGCAGGAGGCCTTCTTATTTGAGGCAGCTAGGAGGCCGCGGAAGCCCAGATTTATATCTTTCCTTCAGGCCAGGAAGCTGGTTGAGCACGCATGTCAGGCGTTCTTGGCCAGTGTTACCGCTTCTGGAGGTTCAGCAGACCCTTCACTATATGATGTGGAGGTAGTCAGGGAGTTGGCAGATGTCTTTCCTGATGATGTAGTGGGAGTTCCACCGAAGCGAGAGATGGAGTTTTCTATTGAACGGATTCCAGGGATAGTGCCTATCTCTAAGGCACCTTATCGATTAGCCCCTACCGAGATGAAGGATCTTAAGGAGCATATCCAGGAGTTGCTCGATAAGGCATTCACCTTAGCTTTTCTCCATGGGGCGCGCCAGTGTTGTTTATGAAGAATAAGGAGGGCAGCATGAGATTGTGCATCGACTACCGGGAGCTGAACAGAGTTACAGTGAAGAATAAGTACCCACTCCCAAGGATTGAGGATTTATTTGATCAGTTGCAGGGAGTTTCGGTGTTCTCGAAAATTGATTTGAGATCTGGCTATCATCAGCTGAGAGTTAGAGAGGAGGACGTGTCCAAGACTGCTTTTCGGACACGCTATGGCCATTACGAGTTCTTGGTGATGCCGTTTGGCCTGACGAATGCCCCAGCGATTTTCATGGATCTGATGAACAGGGTATTCAGGCAGTATCTAGACCAGTTCATTATAGTTTTCATCGATGATATTTTGGTCTATTCGAGGAGCTTGGAGGAGCATAGGCAGCACTTGCAGACAGCCTTGCAGACTTTGCGGGAGCACAGATTGTATGCCAAGTTCAGCAAGTGCGAGCTTTGGCTGAAGCAGGTGGCATTCTTGGGTCATATTGTGTTGAGAGATGGGATTTCAGTCGACCCATCAAAGGTAAACGCAGTGAAGAACTGGGGGATTCCAAGGAATGCATTGGAGATTTGCAGTTTCTTGGGCTTGGCAGGTTATTATCACAAGTTTATCAAAGGCTTCTCCTCTATTTAAGTGCCCTTGACAGCCCTGACCAAGAAGAATGCGAAGTATGTGTGGAGCCCCGAGTGTCAGAGGAGCTTTGATCAGCTGAAGGAGGCCCTTATTTCAGCGCCAGTGTTAGCTATGCCAGTGGACCACTAGGAGTTTGTGGTTTATACAGATGCTTCTCTGAGAGGTTTGGGTGCAGTTATGATGCAGGGTGGTAAGGTTATTGCGTATGAGTCGAGATAGCTGAAGAGCTATGAGCAGAACTATCCGACACATGATTTGGAGCTTGCAGCTATAGTGTTTGCATTGAAGATTTGGAGGCACTATTTGTACGGAGAGAAGTGTCAGATATTCATCGACCACAAGAGCCTCAAGTACTTATTCACCTAGAAGGAGCTGAACATGAGGCAGAACAGATGGTTAAAGTTGGTGAAGGACTATGACTGTGACATTAGCTACCATCTGGGTAAAGTTAATGTAGTGGCAGACGCTTTGAGCCGGAAGACTGCAGTAGTGGCGTGTTTGTCAGTTGAGAGGTCACTACAGGCTATGATTCAGAGAGTCGGACTGGAGTTCTATTCAGGAGGCTGTGCACTGAGTTTAGCAGCGCTCACTATTCAGCCGACTCTTCAAGAGCGGATCAGAGAGGGGCAGGCCTCCGATGAGCAGTTACAGCAGTTGAGACAGCGTGATGAGGATAGAGGACGAGGGTTGTACACGGTTGAGGATGGGATAGTCCGTTTCAGAGGCCGTATGTGGGTGCCGAGTACTGGATAGTTGAGAGCCGAGATCTTATTTCTAGGCTCATGCATCGACGTACTCCATCCATCCAGGGAGTACGAAGATGTACAGAGATTTACAGACTTTGTATTGGTGGCCGGGGATTAAGAAGGACGTTGGAAGATTCGTGTCTGAGTGCTTGACGTGTCAGCAGGTCAAGGCAGAGCATCAGCGACCGTCAGGGTTGTACCAGCCACTCCCTATTCCTGAGTGGAAGTGGGAGCATATTACGATGGATTTCGTGGTTGGATTGCCAAGGAGTCACAGAGGGTACACGACTATATGGGTGATTGTGGACACTCACCAAGTCGGTGCATTTCTTTCCGATGAAGACTACTTTCATCCTGACGCAGTACGTAGAGCTTTACATCAGAGAGGTTGTCAGACTGCATGGCATACCAGTCTCGATAGTGTCAGACAGAGACACCAGATTTACGTCTGCGTTCTGGATGAGCTTACATGCCGCCTTGGGGACTAGATTGTCGTTCAGTATAGATTTTCACCCACAGAAAGATGGACAGACAGAGAGAGTCATCCAGATTCTGGAGTATTTGCTGAGAGCTTGTGTGATAGATTTCTAGGGTACGTGGGAATCGAGATTGCCACTTGTAGAGTTCACGTACAACAACTGCTTTCAGGAATCGATAGGGATGGCTCCATATGAGGCGCTGTACGAGAGGAGATGTAGATCTCCCGTGCACTGGGACGAGTTTGGAGAGAGAGTGCTTGTTAGAGTAGATGACCAACTAGCCAACTTGTGGCGTGTGAGTTTTATTGACTCTTGTGTATAACGATCTTTATTTATGAAATACGCATTTCTTTATGGCATTCTTTATTTTCATTATGTTATAATGTTAACAATTGTGTTGGATAAAGACCTAGAATGCACCATAGTGTATGTTAGATGTGATAGTGGATATGATGGCTATCATGAAACACATCTAATAGTCACTTTGTATTCTAAACTCGTTCCTAGTCGATTGGGCTGTCAAAATGAGGATAAGGCCGCCCGAGCTTGAGACTAGCATCTGCGATGTGAAGTACCATGTTTCATTCGTAGGGAACATTGTGATGTTCTGAGCATGCAGATGGATAGTGACCTGGTGATCTATCGAACTACCCTCGTTCGGACTTTCCAAGTGGTTACCATTTGTCGAGTGGATAAGTCCGAGGTCTTGGTTGTACTGATTAGTCCTCACTACTCGAAACGTCATTGAGACTCTACATGATAGGCGCCTCACTTTGACCCGTTTACCGACTCACTTGGGGTCATTAGGTGGCGGGATTGGGTGAGGTCCCGATGCATGTAGGAGTCGATGCTTCGTTGTCGAGGATTCACCGCTCGCTTTTATGCGTGGATATCCTATGCTATCTGAGGAGACAATAGTGTGATAAATCTCTGGCCATAGTACTGGATGTGTTTTAGGTAAATGGGTTTGCCTAGTAACACTCGTGATGTCACTATTTGATCTCCAAGATGTATGCATAGTTATCGAATCTTTAGCGACTCTCGATTTACCAATGGTCGTTGATCTGATCGGGATATATGTGTTGAAAGGACCGTACTGTATGCTAACCATGACCGACTGGTTCTTGCAGGCAGTATCAGTGATACCTAGGGGATCATGGGGCGATGTTGCTAGGCGCTTTACCATGATCCGTTGGGCAAGTACGAAATTGCGATTTCGGAGTCACAATGGTTGTGGGCCCACGGCTAGCTGTATCCCTGAACCATTGAGGGTCACACAAGTACTGGATTCACGATTCCCGCACAGAAACTGAGCTCAATGTGTTGAGCATAGGAGGAGGATTTTAGGGAGTACGACTTCCTAAAAGTCAACATGGGTAAAATTGCGATTTCCCAAAGTTGAGGGGCTAAACTGTAATTTTGGACTAGGTGGTCTGAAAAATTATTTTCACATCATAATATTCAGTTTTGGAAACTGAGTAGATCGGTCCGATCAGATCGTCGATCGGAATTATGATGAAGCCACGGTGATTTAAATGAACCGAATGTTCATATGGACATGGGCTTGACCCAAGTCCATTGGACCGGTTCAAGCCCATGTATGTTTTAAATACTAGACTTGGTCTAGGGCTAGATCACAACACAACATCACACAACACATAACCCTAGCCTCCAAGCTTGTGGCCGCCCCCCTCTCCTCCCAAAACCTCACGGTCGCCGCCTCCACCGCCGCGCCGCCGTGCCGCCGCGTCGTGATCGGACTTGTTCCGATCGTCGTGTTGAGGAGATTCCGTTCGTGCCAAATTCATCAGGCCTTCTAGTGCAGGCTGACGAAGGAGTCGTGTTTCCGATCGTGGACCTGATTAAGGAGGATCTACCACCGCCTACCGTGAAGAGCCAGAATTCCCTGTGAATCTGGTTGGAGCCAGGCGCCTAGACGCCAGCAAGGTTACACTCTATAAAACATCCTATGTATTATTTATAGATTATATTTGATGTATTGAACGTTTTTCGGGGCAATTGTTAAACTTCCGCTGCGCCCCCGAGAAACGGGATCCGGATCCGCCATTGTCGCCAACAGTGGTATCAGAGCCAAGGCTCGGATCTATCAATACATAATTTGTGCCTTATTGCATCAAATCACAAATTTTCGAAAATAAAAAAAAAACACGCAGGCACTGTAGCCGCCGCACGCAGGCACTGTAGCCGCCGCACGCCGGCACTGTAGCTGCCGCATGCTGCTCGGCCGCCGTCCGGCGTACCCGAGCCGACGATGCGATGACTGTTCTGTCTTCTAGGTTATGTTTCGGGGCTGTTGTTGACAAAGTTGTAATTTTATTTATGAAATATGAATTTTGTAATTAAAATAGATTTTAGTTGACAAAATGTGATTTCATTCGTAAAATATGATTTTATAATTAAAATATGATTTTGTTGGAAATTATCAAATTTGATTTGATTATTTAATTTATGTCAATTAATTGGATTGATTGCATGTTTGGGATGATCGAGAGCTGTGCCAATGTGTTAGGTGTATGCTCTAGGTTTTGCGATTTTGGTTGTATATATTGTTGATATATCATTTATAAAGTGGGCCTGGTTTATGGCCCTTTCCCACCCCTTTAAAATGTATCCCAACGTGTCATGGATATTTAATTGTAAATATTAGATTTAGTGGGAGAACACTCGAAGATGGTGGAGATGATGATCAAAGATATCGAAGACCGAAGATCTGTAAAACCGGAAGCAAATATAATAGGATTGCATTGCATACTGCATTTCACCTAGGACTGGACCCAGGTCCGTGATTGGCAACCACAGACCGCATAGCTCTCGCGATCGATCATCCCAAAGTTTTATATATGCGATATATGTGTTAGTTGAATCCGCATGTTAAATTGTGATTCAATATTTATGAGACCAAATTTCAAAATTAAAATCCCTCGTTTTAAATATGATTTAAAACTGATATCAAGATTAAAAGTTTATTCGATAAACTAAGGAAATTTAAATCTGTTTAAATTTTCCTACCTTCCATCAACAATGAGTGTACGTCGATGTTACCCGTATACATGGCCCGGCTCATATTATTGAGGGGGTTATGTATGCCGGAAAGTTGTACACGTCATTGACACTTGCTGTGAGTTGGCTGGAACTCCTTTTAACGTTGGCTCATATTATTGGGGACGTTAAGGGGACCGTCCTTCACGACTCGACATTGATGGGTCATCTTGACACGTGATAGTAATCGACGTCATATTATTGGGCCCTTACTGGACGTGAGGTAAATACATGGAGGTTGCACCGGTTGCAATTGGACTCTACCTTTTGAGGATCATGGTTGGCTGATATTATTCGAGACCATGATCTCTTGATTGGACTCTGTGTATCCACTAAGGAAACTTGCTTTCTCGATTTCATTAGAGGGTGGTGAAATCGTTAAAATAGTGGGAGGGTAATTCAAAAAACTAAATGACCTTGTTTTATGTCTTAGCGTTATTTCATATATAGTTAGTAATGCATGTCTGTTTTCTTTTCAGTATAAACTGCTTATAAAATGTCTTCGATCAAAAATCCACTTGCTGCTATACTGGATAGCAACAAGTTCACTGGTCTGAACTACCAAGACTGGCTTCGAAACCTCAATATTGTATTGGCTTCGGAGAAACTTCTCTACACGTTAGTGAAGAGCCCTCCGAAGGAAGCCCCTGCCGATATCAGCCCCGAGGAGCTGACAAAGCTTAACCAATGGTGGGACGACGAGCTTAAGACTCGATGCTATGTGATGGCATCGATGTCAAACGAAATGCAGCGGCGCTTTGAGAAGACGGTGTATGCTGCTGACATACACCTTCATCTTAAGGAACTTTATGGGGAGAACTCTCGACATGAGAGGTTCACCACTGTCAAGGAGCTTATGACGAGCCGCATGCGTGATGGGACTTCAGTCCGCGAGCATGGGTTTCGTATGATTGGGCTCATTGAAAAGTTGGTGGGCCTTGATATCACACTTCCACATGAGCTGTCTGTGGATTTGCTTCTCCTCTCACTACCCACTGCATTCGACCCCTTTGTGGTCAACTTCAACATGAACAAGCTGGAAGCCATCCTCGAAGAGGTGGTGAACATGCTTGTAGTGTTTGAGGGAACCATAAAGAAGGACAAGCCCGTCCTCCTTATGGGCTCTTCTTCCTCTGCGAAGAAGGGGCCCAAACTCAAGGGTAAGAAGCGTTCTGCCCATGCGAAGGAGAAAAAGCCCGCCAAGAAGCCCAAGGCAAAGGCTTCCAAGACAAACAAATCTGAGGATGTTTGCCACCACTGCCACAAGCCTGGGCATTGGAGGAGGAACTGCAAGGAGTACCTTGAGCAGTTGCGAACTGCAAAAGGTATATTCTATATTGAAATAAATATGTCTCTTAATTCGACTTCTTGGGTACTTGATACCGGATGTGGATCTCATATCTGCAATGATTTGCAGGTAATGACAAGAAGCCGACGTCTTAGAGAGGGTGAGACCCACTTGAGACTGGGCAATGGAGCAAGGGTTGCTGCAGTAGCTATAGGAGATGTCTATTTATTTCTGTCTTTGAATTTTAAGTTGTTATTGAGAAACGTTTTGTTTGTTCCCGAGTTAATAAAGAACATTATTTCTGTTTCTATGCTTGATAGTGATGGATATTCTTGTCATTTTGCTAATTCGATTTGCAATATATACAAGATTGAATGTTTGATTGGAATTGGGGAACGCGAAAACGATTTGTACACCTTAAAATTAAAAGAAGTTCCAACTCGCGATGTGGAAACACATACAACAACAATTAAAAGGAAATACGATAGCTTGAACCCAGCACAACTTTGGCACGCTAGTCTAGGTCATATTTCCCTAAGTAGGATGAAAAAGTTAGTTAGGAGTGACATGTTTGATTTGTCAGACATTAACTCCCTACCGACTTGTGAGTCTTGTCTCAAGGGAAACATGACTAAACAACCCTTTAAGGCCAAGCCTGAACGTGCTCAAGGCCCATTGGATTTGATCCATACTGATGTGTGTGGCCCACTTAGTATTGGTACTAAGTACGGTCACACATACTTCATCACCTTTACCGATGATTACTCTAGGTATGGGTACTTGTACTTAATGAAGCACAAGTCTGAATCCTTTGAAAGGTTCAAAGAATTCAAGGCTGAAGTAGAAAATCAGTTGGGGAAAATTATTAAAGCACTTCGATCCGATCGAGGTGGTGAATACTTGAGTGCTGAATTTCAAGACTATCTTAAAGAGAATGGGATTCTCTCGCAGTGGACCCCTCCGGCCACACCACAGCTCAATGGTGTAGCGGAGCGTCGTAATCGAACCTTGATGGACATGGTTCGATCTATGATGAGCTTCACTGAACTTCCTACCTCATTTTGGGGCTATGCACTCGAAACGACGGTAATGTTGTTGAAAAATGTCCACACCAAGGAAGTGGATAAGACTCCATATGAGATATGGATGGGCAAGCGGCCCAAATACTCATACATGAGGATTTGGGGATGTCCTGCTTACGTGAAGCAGACAGTGGGAGATAAGCTGGATAATAGATCCATCTTATGTTACTTCATTGGGTATCCAAAGAATTCTATTGGATACTGCTTCTACTATCCAAACGAAACAAAAGTGTTTGTTTCTAG
>KQ991059.1:237714-252107 GCA_001598015.1 Dorcoceras hygrometricum | reverse complement strand
GGAGCAGAGGGGGCCATTTCCTAAAGTCTGAGGATATTTTAAAAAAAACATGAAGTCGTGAGGTTAATCCATAAACAGAAAGTATTAACCATAGGGATTTCAGAACTGAAGTCGGAGTCCTGTACAAAAGGTTAGTGTATTTTCAAAAAGGCAAAAAATGTGTTTTCGGAGGGCAACACTGGTCTGTCGCCAAAATCCGAAATTATTCCTCAATATTGAAAATTTCAGATTTGGTTTCCCAGCTGGATTATGTACCTGGTGAGCTCTGATACCACTAAAATGTCATGCCCTGAGACCGAGACTCATGACATCGGAAATATTAAACAATTATGAAAATTGTAAAACATTAAGCCATCATAGCAAAGCTCAAACCAGTCTATTAATAATCGAAATATAATCGTTTTTACATCTGAAAATAAAATTTGAATAACGGAATGCGGAAGAGAAAAATACATAATTAAACAGAAATCTGAATCTTCACCAGCCCCAGAATTGTTCTTGCTCTTCTTCTTCTACCTGCTCTTCATTCTTATCTGGGTGGAGAAGTAAGGGGTGAGTGTTTGGGGAAACACTCAGCAAGTGGGGGATACCATTCGAGCAAACAACAAATATATATACATATTTACCAAAATTCGGAACAGAGCATAACAGAGCATAACAGAGTATAACAGAGCATGACAGAACATGACAGAGCATGACAGAACATGACAGAACGGCACTGATAATAACTTCGTGTCTATGGTTTACTGATCAGTCCCTAATTTTTATTCCTCTAAGGGTTCGAGGCCATGTGGTTATACCAAGTAACCCAGAGTGCGGAATATTCCGTAGACCCATATAACGACAGAGATATCAGTGCAAAACAGGACTTGAACGAAACAGAGATCTGACTTGGATACCATTCGAGCAAACAACAAATATATATACATATTTACCAAAATTCGGAACAGAGCATAACAGAGCATAACAGAGTATAACAGAGCATGACAGAACATGACAGAGCATGACAGAACATGACAGAACGGCACTGATAATAACTTCGTGTCTATGGTTTACTGATCAGTCCCTAATTTTTATTCCTCTAAGGGTTCGAGGCCATGTGGTTATACCAAGTAACCCAGAGTGCGGAATATTCCGTAGACCCATATAACGACAGAGATATCAGTGCAAAACAGGACTTGAACGAAACAGAGATCTGACTTGAAACAAGTGCTCGAATAGTAGTTCAAAACCGAAACTTCAAAATGAAAAATACATATGTATATCAAACGAATGTATTACTTAGCAAAAGACCACTTACTAAATCTGAAATTTGGTAGAGTCTGGTATACGAATCTAGGGTGAAGTCTGGTAGCACGAATCGTGCTACTTGAATGAAGTCTGGCAGTAAATCGATTGCACGAATTCTTCCTAAGTCTCGCACCTGCTGGATCGTCGCTTGCACAGAACCTTGGCTAAGAATCTGCTAGAATTTCCGCAGCACTTTGTCGTTTATCTTGCTGAGAATTTCAAAGCGGTGTGGAATTCTTGCAATCTCAACCGGGTATTTATAGGTGGCAAGGAGGGGGAGTCGAGCGTCCGCCATTAAAGGGTTTTAATTCCTCTTTACGTCGACTGTTACAAAATCATCAACGTAGGTATTGATTTGGGTGAGTAATTCGACCATTAATCCTCTAAATCGGCCGTTACAGCGTGAAGTCTGCCTTGTACGCATGAGGAATCTCCTCGACTTCCCACGGTGAAGCTTTCTGTAGAACAACCTTGCTTTGCGTCGAGAAATGTTGATTTTTTTTGCGTGGAGAAGATGAAGCCTGCGTCGCTGGTGAATTTTTCTTTGCTGATGAATTTGCGTCGCTGCTGGAATTGCTTCGCTAAGTCGTCAGCTGTTGGATTTGCCTTGCTAAAAGTCCAACTGCTGAATTCTTTGTTGGTCAAAGCTGGTTTCTTTTCAAGCTCACGACTGATCATTAGCGTTAAGTCAAAACGTTGTCGTGTCAACTTATTCAAGCGACACCGTTTTGATATCATTGAAAAGCACCTGCTGATTATCTTTAAGTAACGCACCTGCTGATTCAAGATAACCGTAGCTATCTGCTGGTTTTAATCATCGCACAAGCCATCTGCTGAATCTTTAGCGTGAAGGCGAAACGCTGTCGTATCTACTTATTCAAACGACATCGTTTTGCTATCGCTTACTTCCAGTACCAACTGCTGGTTTGCGATGTAACTTCCTGCTGATTGCTGACGTTACTGCTGACGTCATCATTGTTTAGCTCTCCAGCTGGTCTTCTCGCACCAGCTGATCTTTCTTCGTCTGCTGATCACGAATGGCCAACTGCTGAATTCGTGTCGCTAAACGGCCAACTGCTGAATTAGTGTCGCTAAATGGCCAACTGCTGAATTAGCGACCCAACTGCTGAATTTCGACTAGCAGGTAATCTTCGATCAGCAGCTAAATTTCGACCAGCAGCTGAATTTGCATAGTCACTACACAAAACGATGACGTATCATCCTTCCCGCTAACTAATTCGACGCGTAACTGCTGGTTCCACGAAACGACGGCGTTTCATTCTCGCGCCATCAACTGCTGAATTTCGACCACCTGCTGATTTTCGACCAGCTGGGGAAATTTTTTTTTTTTTTTGGAGCTGAATTTTCGGGTTTTCACAATACGTGTGCGCACAGTGCGTTCCCACCTGCGCAATACACGATGTGATTCCCACTTGGCATTTGCACGCACGGGATGCATGACGGGAGTGCATCGTGTGGCGTGATGTGCGCACGATGGCCGACGGTGGCGTGCTTCCGAAAATTTTTTTTTTGAAAAAATGAGATTTATGATGCAATTCAGGCAGAATGGTGTATTGACAGATCCGAGCCAAAGCTCTTATACCACTGTGGGCGCAGCGACGGATCCGGACCCCGCTCCCGGGGCACAGCGGAATAATTTAAAATTTGGAGCCCGGGAATGGTCAATACACCTATACAATAATCAAAACATTCATAGAATGTTCAGAAGGTACCTTGATGGCATCTAGACGCCTGGCTCCGACCAGTTCCACAAGGGAATTGGCATTTCAACGGTTGAACGGCTGGATCGACGCCTAATCCGGTCCACGACCATAATCTCAACCCCTTCGTCGGTTTTCACTAGAAAATCTACGAAAATTTAATGGACGGAATCTCCTCTCCGATATGGTCGGAACAAATTCCGGCGGCGGCGACGGTGGTGACATCGACAGCGGGCGGAGACGGCGGCGGTGGTGGGCGAAGACGGCGGCGGCGGCGGGTGGAGACGGCGGCGACAGTGGGCGGAGACGGCGGCGGCGACGACGAGGGAAGAATGGAGAGGGGAGGAGTTTGCTGAATAGCTTTTGGTATTTTTCTTTCACTCTTGAAAGTTTCTCCTCATTTCCATATTTATAGATTGAGGGATAGAGCTTGATTTGAATAAAACAGTGAACATTCGTTTCAATTCAAACAGTGAACATTCGGTTCAAGTCGAACAGTGAACATTCGGTTCAACTCAAACTATGAACATTCGGTTCAACTCGAACAGTGAACATTCGGTTCAAGTAAAATTGTCAACTTTCGTTTCGACTCCCTCGATTGTGGTCTCATCATAATCCCAATCAATGATCAGATATCACTGATGTTCTCAGTTTACAAAACTGATCATTATGATGCAAAATCAAATTTTCGGACCACTAAATCTATATATGTACGCCTAGAAATTTCCTGAAAACGTAGAAATGAGTGCATGAATAGGGAAAAAATAATTTTAGATGATTACATGCCATCTTATGTGATTTAGTTATGATTTTATGTTGCATGATATGCATGTCTTGTTTTTCAGCCTGTTTGAGTTACGAACGCGTGGACGAGACTAGGGACGACCGAGATGAAAATAATTTAAGATTTTTTTTAAGTTCTTACATTTTTAAGAATAAATTTATTATTTTAAGAAACAATTTCTGAAAATGGGGATTTTTATGATTATTTTGGAGGGGAGCCCATTTTTCGCCTATACGGGCTGTTTTATTAGATTTTAAGGTGTTTTAAAATTTGAGGGAGCCTTAATTTCGATTTATTCATTGTCAATGCCAAGTCAAAGTTTTAGTTATCATTTCAATTATATGGAGGGGCAAGCATGTCATTTTTCTTCCCTTTTCATAATTAAACCAATAGGGGTCAATTGTGTCACAACCTATTGTTCAAAACACCACAAAATTTACCAAAACCTAGCTAAAGCCTCCACACCCTCTCCCTCAACAGCTCGTCCCCCTCATCCGCTCTCAATTTTCGAAAATTGCTAGACTTTGGTGATTCAAAGCCGATTGTGCCCCAATCTCGTGTCTACAGCGTCGGTAACTCACAGTTCTACCTTCTCTACGAACGAGGCATGTAATATCTTTTCTTTTTCTCGCCATTTAAGCCATATTAATCTATTTTAAAGAAAATATGCATGAAGTATAGTGTTGATTTGAGATCTATGCAACCTTGTTTGAGCTTCATGCATAGTTCACGTTTTTCACTATGTTTTTGATCCAATCTCTTGAAGCTTCGGTTGAGGAAGGTTCTAGGGTCCATGGATCGGTTCATGGTTGTCCTATAGAGGGCTAGAGGTGGTCCATATAGGGAGGATTCGGGACTAGGCGTTGGAAGATCCATGGTGGCTCGGGAGGCCACTCGCGGCGCGCGACACACATCGCGCTTGGGAAGCATCGTTCGAAACATGTGGCTCATGGTTCGAGACAGGATTAGTCAGGTTAGGACCGGCTGGACCTGGGGTTGGTCCAGCCGGTGGGGCTACGGTCAAGGCGGCCGGATCTGGGCGGTCGAACGCCATATGTGGCGACGGGCCTTGGAGGGGGGCGGCGTCCATGGTGTGCGTGTGTTTTTTTTTTTTTCTTAAAATAGAGATTAGGATAAAGAAAGAGGCAGCAATAAACATAATGTGCGCGTAATGTGTGAAATATGTATCATGATTCAAATTAATCCTTTGCAACAAATTTATGGTTATAGGAAACACTATCGCTGTGTGCGTGTTTTTGTGTGTGTAGGGTTTTGAGGCTTTGGCTCGGTCTAATTGAACCGGTTGGTTCGGTTCGATCGGATCGGGTCGGTTCATCGAGTCTCGAATCAAATGTTTTAACGTTTACCCGAGTTATTTAATTATGGACCGGTTATTTTAATTGTTGAGTCAAATGTCCAATTTTAAAGAAAATGGTCAAATATCTTATATCGAGTCAAATTTTCAATTTAATTGAGTTTGTTGATATTTTAAGTTTTTAAATTAAAATCGGAGCCTTTGGATTTTAATTTAAGTCAAAATCGAGTGTTGGATATTAATTTGGTCAAAATCGGTATTTTGGTCAAAATTAGTCATTTGGGTCAAAATTGATTTTAGTCAAAATTGATTTTAGTCAAAATTTATTTGGAATAGTCAAAATTAGCCTTTAATTTCTGAAGTCAAAATGGAATCGAAAGTAGTCCAAATTGGATGTGTTAGGAATTTTAAAGTAGGACCCCTAAGTCTTGAGTTAAGTTAATGTTGATGTTAAGCCTAGAAGTATTGGGCCAGGCTCCTAAACCAGTCCTTGACCGAAGTAGAAAAGGTAGAAGCCCGGGAATGTATATTTAATCATATATGTAGTATGCTTTGTACGGAAATATTTTAAAGTTAAGGATTAAATATACATTAACGGGCTAAGCTTTTAAAATTGTATAGTTTTACGAAATACATGCATCATGAATGTTTTATGGAATGTTAAAGGCATGTTCTTTTAAAAAACAAAACCGAAGGGATTGAATGATTTGTGGCAACTTATGATGAGGGGATGCGGGATACCGGACCCGTTGAACTTCTGTTTCCATGTATTACGAGCTTATGGATCCATGTGTTCACGGCATGGTGAAGTGGCAGCATAGAGGTGTGACATATAGGGATCCCGAGGTAAGGTCGGGTGAACCACACCATCGCGTACGTTGGTTTATAGATTAATCAATCGACTATGGCCCACACTTCAGGATACGACCCATATGTTTTTCATGTTATGCTATGTCATGCCTTATGTATGTATATGTTATGTATGATATGAAATGTATGAAGTAATGTTTTAACATCATGCACGCATTCATATTTTAACGTTATTTTATTACAAGTATGTGCTTTCATGCGACTTTATTAGTATGTACTTTGTTATGATACAAGATAGAGCATGCTGAGCCTCTAGACTCACTAGGTTTAAATGGTGCATGTGATGACCTGCTGAGTTTACCCGACTGGCGGGCGGTGAGGACCTCTGAGCGCCTGCTGCAGCAGTACCCCGTGACCGACTTTATGTTTCACGTCTATTATGATACACTTTTCAGATGTTGGCTTTAAACATATTTATTTTCAGTACTTCTGGTTTTAAACTGTATGGATGTTTAACGTTTTTAAATATTTCTTTATTATGTTTAAAGTATAATTAAGAAAATGATTTAGAAATGTTTAATAGGGAACTAGCCATACTTTCATTTTATGTTCCGCAAATGATTTAAAAAAAAATTTCTAGAGTCTGGTTCGTTTCAGTTGGTATCAGAGCGGTGGTTCTGGGGGGGTACTAGCCTGCTGCGTGGAGCTCAGAAGTCGCACTACCTGTCTGTGAGTTTTACTGTTTTATGATTTATGTTTATGTTTGCATGCTGCAAGTTTTAGTCCTGCATGAGTTTTGGCCTTAGTTTTAAAATTAGACGCTTAGTCATGCACTTAGATTTACGTGATAAGGTTTTGGTGTATCAGAACAATGCCTCTCCGACGCGATAGGACCCAGCAGGATGACGCTACGCCTCCTCCTCCTCCCCCACCACCTCAGTTGACTCGATACGAGAGGGCTAGCGTGGACATGCTAGCAGGGATTACTAGGCTTCTGGAGCGTCAGTCGGAGCGACCCGGGAAGTCGCATGAAGAGGATGTTGCTGAGAGGTTCCGAAAGCAGGGACCTAAGGAGTTTGCTGGTACCACCGATACACTGGTTGCTGAGGACTGGATCCGATCTATGGAGACCATCTACGATTATATGGGTCTCTCGGACATGAACAAGGTCCGTTGTGCTATTTTTATTCTGAAGGGAGATGTCGCTCTATGGTGGAAGGGCGCAGTGGTTGGTCTATTTTTGGAGAGCCTGACATGGGCGGAATTCAAGAATGTCTTCTTCGAGAAGTATTTTACTGTTTATGCTTGGAGCCAGCTTATTCGGGATTTCATGAGTCTCCGCCAGGGAGACAAATCTGTTGCTGAGTATGTGAGGCAGTTTGAGCGAGGGTGTACCTTTGTACGGTGGAGAGTGAGAAGCTGCGACAGTTCACTGATGGACTGCGACCCGACATCCTCCACGATGTCATATGGCGGACGTGGAGACTTATATGGCGGCAGTGAATAGGGCTTACCGGTCTGAGAGAGGCCGGAAGGACATGAGGGACGACTACCAGAGGAACCGCCAGATGCAGCAGCCCGTCAGGGCCAGTCTTCACAGCAGCCAGCGAAGAGACTTTTTCAGGGGCCTTCTAAGGGCCATCTCCTCAGGGACAGCAGCAGCAGAGACCTCAGGGCCAGCAGAGGCCGCAGGGTCAGCAGAGACCTCAGCAGCAGGGGGATACTGCCCTTAGACCTGGAGGGACACCGGTGTGTCCGACGTGTCATAAGAGTCATTCAGGGCAGTGCATGGCTGGCTCAGGCAGGTGTTATGATTGCAAGGAGCCTGGGCACATTTCTCTTAACTGTCGTAGGAGGATGCAGTCTACTGGTCGTGTTTTCGTGATGTAGGCTGAGGCTGCAGATCCGGACACGACATTGCTCACAGGTATTCCTTTTTAGATTTCCGTACTTGTTATGTTGTTATCTGGATGTTTATAATTTCATGTTAGATGGAGCACTACTAGGAAACTTGTTGCCTTAGTTGCTAAGAGATATAAGTGAGAACTGTAGGACTTCTAGGACTTGTCTTGAGAACTTTGGCGGATAGGGCTAGCGAACTTAGAAATGTATTAGGTATCTAAACTGCTTTTTGGGATTTAGTATGACCGTAAACGCGTACCTGTATGATGTTTCTATTTCAGATGAGATTCAGGTGCTTGGTGACACTATGCTCGCTTTGCTAGACTCAGGGGCGATTCGAGTGCGTTCACACAGAGGATGGGTACTGTTACGGAGAGCATGGGTGTAGCTCTCGCCGTGACGGTTCCGTCAGGAGAGGAGTTAACGACGACCAGCGTCGTGTAGGTTTTGATGATAACGTTCCAGGATCACGCGGTCAGAGCAGATTTGGTCGTTTTGCCGATGTCGTCTCATCCTAGGCATGGATATAGTTTGGAGCAGTGATTGACTTTCAGCCAAGGACAGTGTCTATCAGGCCACCAGGGCAGGAGGCCTTCTTATTTGAGGCAGCTAGGAGGCCGTGGAAGCCCAGATTTATATCTTTCCTTCAGGCCAGGAAGCTAGTTGAGCACGGATGTCAGGCGTTCTTGTCCAGTGTTACCGCTTCTGGAGGTTCAGCAGGCCCTTCACTATCTGATGTGGAGGTAGTCAGGGAGTTTGCAGATGTCTTTCCTGATGATGTAGTGGGAGTTCCACCGGAGCGAGAGGTGAAGTTTTCTCTTGAACGGATGCCAGGGACAGTGCCTATCTCTAAGGCACCTTATCGATTAGCCCCTACCGAGATGAAGGAGCTTAAGGAGCAGATCCAGGAGTTGCTCGACAAGGGGTTCGTTCAACCTAGCTTTTCTCCATGGGGCACGCCAGTGTTGTTTGTGAAGAAGAAGGATGGCAGCATGAGATTGTGCATTGACTACCGGGAGCTGAACAGAGTTACAGTGAAGAATAAGTACCCACTCCCGAGGATTGAGGATTTATTTGATCACTGGCATGGAGCTTTGGTGTTCTCGAAGATTGATTTGAGATCTGGCTATCATCAGCTGAGATTTAGAGAGGAGGACATGTCCAAGACTGCTTTTCCGACACGCTATGGCCACTACGAGTTCTTGGTGATGCCGTTTAGCCTGACGAATGCCCCAGCGATTTTCATGGATCTGATGAACATGGTATTCAGGCAGTATCTAGACCAATTCATCATAGTTTTCATCGACGACATCATTGTCTATTTGAGGAGCTCAGATGAGCATATGCAGCACTTGCAGACGGGGTTTCAGACTTTCAGGGAGCATATATTGTATGCCAAGTTCAGCAAGTGCGAGTTTTGGCTGCATCAGGTGGCATTCCTAGGGCATATTGTGTCGAGAGATGGAATTTCAGCCGACCTATCGAAGGTATAGGCAGTGCAGAACTGCGGGATTCCAAGGAATGCAGCGGAGATTCGTAGTTTCTTGGGCTTGGAAGGTTTTTATCGTAAGTTTATCAAGGGTATACCCTCTATTTCAGTGCCCTTGACAGCCCTGACCAAGAAGAATGTGAAGTATGTGTGGAGTCCCGAGTGTCAGAGGAGCTTTGATCAGCTGAAGGAGACCCTTAATTCAGCACCAGTGTTAGCTATGTCAGTGGACCATGAGGAGTTTGTGGTCTATACAGATGCTTCTCTAATAGGTTTGGGAGCAGTTCTGATGCAGGGAGGTAAGGTTATTGCGTATGCGTCGAGGCAGCTGAAGAGCTATGAGCAGAACTATCTGATGCACGATTTGGAGCTTGCAGCTGTAGTGTTTGTGTTGAAGATTTGGAGGCACTATTTGTACGGCAAGAAGTGTCAGATATTCACCGACCATAAGAGCCTCAAGTACTTCTTCACCCAGAATGAGCTGAACATGAGGCAGCGCAGATGGTTAGAGTTGGTGAAGGACTATGACTGTGACAGTAGCTACCATCCGGGTAAGGCTAATGTAGTAGCGGACGCTTTGAGACAGAAGACTGAAGTAGTGGCTTGTTTGTCAGTTGAGAGGCCACTACAGACTGAGATTCAGATATTCGGGCTGGAGTTCTATTCAGGGGGCTGTGCGCCGAGTTTAGTAGCACTCACTAATCAGGCGACTCTGAGAGAACGTATTAGAGACGGGCAGGCCTCCGATGAGTAGTTACAGCAGTGGAGAGAGCGTGATGAGGACAGAGGACGATGTCTGTACACAGTTGAGGATGGGATAGTGCGTTTCAGAGGCCGTATGTGGGTGCCTAGTACTGGGCAGTTGAGAGCCGAGATCTTATCTGAGGCTCATGCATCGACGTACTCCATCCATCCAGGCAGTACGAAGATGTACAGAGATTTGCAGTTATTATACTGGTGGCCGGGGATGAAGAAGGACATTGGGAGATTCGTGTCTGAGTGCTTGACCTGTCAGCAGGTCAAGGCAGAGCATCAGCGACCGACAGGTTTGTTGCAGCCACTCCCTATTCCTGAGTGGAAGTGGGAGCATGTTACGATGGATTCATGGTTGGATTTCCCAGGAGTCCCAGAGGGTACATGGCTATATGGGTGATTATGTACAGACTCACCAAGTCAGAACACTTCTTGCCGATGAAGACTACTTTCACCCTGACTCAGTACGTAGAGCTCTACATCAGAGAGGTTGTCAGACTGCATGGCATATCAGTCTCGATAGTTTCGGATAGAGACACCCGGTTTAAGTTTGCGTTTTGGAGGAGTTTACATGCCGCCTTGGGGACTAGAAGATTGTCGTTCAGTGCAGATTTTCATCCGCAGACATATGGACAGTCAGAGAGGGTCATCCAGATTCTGGAGGATTTTGTAAGAGCTTGTGTCATTGATTTTCGAGGTACGTGGGACTCGAGATTGCCACTGGTAGAGTTCACGTACAACAACAGCTTTCAGGTATTGATAAGGATGGCTCCGTATGAGGCGCTGTACGAGAGGAGATGCAGATCTCCCATGAACTGGGACGAGGTTGGAGAGAGACTGCTGACTGGACCAGAGTTAGTACAGCAGACAGGGAAGATTGTGACGAGGATTCGGGATCGGATGAGAACAGCCCAGAGTCGTCAGAAGAGTTATTCCGATCAGAGACGACGAGACATGGAGCTAGCTGTTGGGGATCATGTATTTGTGAGGATATCGCCCATGAAGGGCGTGATGCGCTTTGGCCGAAGAGGCAAGCTCAGCCCGATGTTTATTGGGCCGTTCGAGATTTTAGAGAGGGTTGGTACTTTGGCTTACCGTGTAACGTTACCACCCAGCTTATCCGCAGTCCATAATGTCTTCCATATCTCGATGCTGTGGAAGTATGTTCCGAATCTGTCACACGTGTTGGATTTTGAGCCGCTCCAGTTGGTGTTGGATTTATCTTTTGAGGAGCGACCAGTGCAGATCCTAGCTCGGAAGGAGCACAGGATGAGAGCGCGGAGTATTCCGATGGTCAAGGTCCGGTGGCAGAATCACTCGGAGGATGAAGCTACCTGGGAGACTGAGGCCGATATACGGACGCGCTACCCGGAGTTTTTTTAAGTTCTTAGATTTTTAAGAATAAATTCATTTTATTTTAAGCAACAATTTCAGAAAATGGGGACACTTATTAGTACTTTTTAGGAGAACCCGTTTTTCGCCTATACAGACCGTTTTATTGGATTTTAAGGTGTTTTAAAATTTGAGGGAGCCTTAATTTCGAAATTATCCATTGTCAATGCCAAGTCAAAGTTTTAATTATCATTTCAATTAAATGGAGGGGCAAGCATGTCATTTTTCTTCCCTTTTCTTAATTAAACCAATAGGGGTCAATTGTGTCACAACCTATTGTTCGAAACACCACAAAATTTTCAAAAACCTAGCTAAAGCCTCCAAACCCTCTCCCTCAACAGCTCGTCCCCCTCCTCCCCTCTCAAGTTTCGAAAATTGCTAGACTTTGGCGATTCAAGCCGATCGTGCCCCGATCTCGTGTCTACAGCGTCGGTAACTCACAGTTCTACCTTCTATACGAACCAGGCATGTAATATCTTTTCTTTTTCTTGCCATTTAAGCCATATTAATCTGTTTTAATGAAAATATGCATGAAGTATATGTGTTGATTTGAGATCTATGCAACCTTGTTTGAGCTTCATGCATGGTTCACGTTTTTCACTATGTTTTTGATCCAATCTCTTGAAGCTTCGGTTGAGGAAGGTTCTAGGGTCCATGGCTCGGTTCATGGTGGTCCTAGAGAGGGCTAGAGGTGGTCCATATGGGGAGGTGTTGGATCTGTCCAGTTGGTGTTGGATTTATCTTTTGAGGAGCGACCAGTGCAGATCCTAGCTCGGAAGGAGCACAGGATGAGAGCGCGGAGTATTCCGATGGTCAAGGTCCGGTGGCAGAATCACTCGGAGGATGAAGCTACCTGGGAGACTGAGGCCGATATACGGACGCGCTACCCGGAGTTATTTGGTACGTACTCACTTCGGGGACGAAATTCCTATAAGAGGGGAGAGTTTTAAAGCCTAAAAATTTCTCGAATACGTAGAAATGAGTGCATGACTAGGGGAAAAATAATTTTAGATTATTACATGCCATCTTATATGATTTAGTTATGATTTTATGTTGCATGGTATACATGTATTGTTTTTCAGCCTGTTTGAGTTACGGACGCGTGGACGAGACTAGGGACGATCGAGATGAAAATAATTTAAGATTTTTTTTAAGTTCTTAGATTTTTAAGAATAAATTTATTATTTTAAGCAAAAATTTCTGAAAATGGGGATTTTTATGATTATTTTGGAGGGGAACCCATTTTTCGCCTATACGGGCTGTTTTATTGGGTTTTAAGGTGTTTTAAAATTTGAGGGAGCCTTAATTTCGAAATTATCCATTGTCAATGCCAAGTCAAAGTTTTAATTATCATTTCAATTAAATGGAGGGGCAAGCATGTCATTTTTCTTCCCTTTTCTTAATTAAACCAATAGGGGTCAATTGTGTCACAACCTATTGTTCGAAACACCACAAAATTTTCAAAAACCTAGCTAAAGCCTCCAAACCCTCTCCCTCAACAGCTCGTCCCCCTCCTCCCCTCTCAAGTTTCGAAAATTGCTAGACTTTGGCGATTCAAGCCGATCGTGCCCCGATCTCGTGTCTACAGCGTCGGTAACTCACAGTTCTACCTTCTATACGAACCAGGCATGTAATATCTTTTCTTTTTCTTGCCATTTAAGCCATATTAATCTGTTTTAATGAAAATATGCATGAAGTATATGTGTTGATTTGAGATCTATGCAACCTTGTTTGAGCTTCATGCATGGTTCACGTTTTTCACTATGTTTTTGATCCAATCTCTTGAAGCTTCGGTTGAGGAAGGTTCTAGGGTCCATGGATCGGTTCATGGTTGTCCTATAGAGGGCTAGAGGTGGTCCATATAGGGAGGATTCGGGACTAGGCGTTGGAAGATCCATGGTGGCTCGGGAGGCCACTCGCGGCGCGCGACACACATCGCGCTTGGGAAGCATCGTTCGAAACATGTGGCTCATGGTTCGAGACAGGATTAGTCAGGTTAGGACCGGCTGGACCTGGGGTTGGTCCAGCCGGTGGGGCTACGGTCAAGGCGGCCGGATCTGGGCGGTCGAACGCCATATGTGGCGACGGGCCTTGGAGGGGGGCGGCGTGCATGGTGTGCGTGTGTTTGTGTGTGTAGGGTTTTGAGGCTTTGGCTCGATCTAATTGAACCGGTTGGTTCGGTTCGGTCGGACCGGGTAGGTTAATCGAGTCTCGAGTCAAAATATTTTAAAGTTTACCCGAGTTATTTTCATTATGGACCGGTTATTTTAATTTTTGAGTCAAATGTCCAATTTTAAAGAAAATGGTCAAATATCTTATATCGAGTCAAATTTTCAATTTAATTGAGTTTGTTGATATTTTAAGTTTTTAAATTAAAATCGGAGCCTTTGGATTTTAATTTAAGTCAAAATCGAGTGTTGGATATTAATTTGGTCAAAATCGGTATTTTGGTCAAAATTAGTCATTTGGGTCAAAATTGATTTTAGTCAAAATTGATTTTAGTCAAAATTGATTTTAGTCAAAATTGATTTTAGTCAAAATTGATTTTAGTCAAAATTGATTTTAGTCAAAATTGATTTTAGTCAAAATTGATTTTAGTCAAAATTGATTTTAGTCAAAATTGATTTTAGTCAAAATTGATTTTAGTCAAAATTGATTTTAGTCAAAATTGATTTTAGTCAAAATTGATTTTAGTCAAAATTTATTTGGAATAGTCAAAATTAGCCTTTAATTTCTGAAGTCAAAATGGAATCGAAAGTAGTCCAAATTGGATGTGTTAGGAATTTTAAAGTAGGACCCCTAAGTCTTGAGTTAAGTTAATGTTGATGTTAAGCCTAGAAGTATTGGGCCAGGCTCCTAAACCAGTCCTTGACCGAAGTAGAAAAGGTAGAAGCCCGGGAATGTATATTTAATCATATATGTAGTATGCTTTGTACG
>KQ991059.1:218786-230070 GCA_001598015.1 Dorcoceras hygrometricum | reverse complement strand
TGTCCCTCGTGTGTGAGAAAAACAGAGAGTTGAGCGTTCATTGTATCAATCTCACACACCCGGATTCATTCACATCTGTTTGTGAATGAATCTCGAAATATGTTTACAGTTCCGTCCAAGCATGAAGACGTAAAACTCTTGTGTATGTAGTCAGTCACACAGTTGAGGCTGTTGTGTATTTGTGGAGTCTAGGAGTTCTCACAGCTGCTGGTTGTGGGATTGGGTCTGTACACGCAGTTGTAAGATCAAATCTTCTAGTGGAGCCTTCCAAGGTGGAAGAAGGGGAGATGTAGGATGTTGATATCCGAACTTCTATAAACAAATTCTTGACTCTCTTTTACTTACGTGCATTACATTTATATTATTGTTCACTGTTCAATCGGTTTTATTCCGCACAAACTTGTTAACCGAGAAAACAGAAGTGACCGAGAACCACACAAATCTGGTAAAACAGATTTGTGTTTAGCGTGACTTGCTAAAACAGATTTGAAGTATTTCGAAAATAAAAATTGGAGGAGTTCATTCAACCCCCCCTTCTGAACTCCTGTTACTTGTTTTGATCCTATTTCCGGGACCATCAGGAGGATTCGGGACTAGGCGTTGGAAGATCCATGGTGGCTCGAGAGGCCACTCACAGCGCGCGACACACGTCGCGCTTGGGAAGTGTCGTTCAAACCATGTGGCTCATGGTTCGAGCCAGGGTTGGTCAGGTTAGGACCGGATGGACCTGGGGTTGGTCCAGCCAGTGGAGCTACGATCAAGGCGGCCGGAGCTGGGCGGTCGAACGCCATATGTGGCGACGGGCCTTGGAGGGGGGCGGCGTGCATGGTGTGCGTGTGTTTGTGTGTGTAGGGTTTTGAGGCTTTGGCTCGATCTAATTGAACCGGTTGGTTCGGTTCGGTCGGACCGGGTAGGTTAATCGAGTCTCGAGTCAAAATATTTTAAAGTTTACCCGAGTTATTTTCATTATGGACCGGTTATTTTAATTTTTGAGTCAAATGTCCAATTTTAAAGAAAATGGTCAAATATCTTATATCGAGTCAAATTTTCAATTTAATTGAGTTTGTTGATATTTTAAGTTTTTAAATTAAAATCGGAGCCTTTGGATTTTAATATAAGTCAAAATCGAGTGTTGGATATTAATTTGGTCAAAATCGGTATTTTGGTCAAAATTAGTCATTTGGGTCAAAATTGATTTGGGTCAAAATTGATTTTAGTCAAAATTTATTTGGAATTAGTCAAAATTAGCCTTTAATTTCTGAAGTCAAAATGGAATCGAAAGTAGTCCAAATTGGATGTGTTAGGCATTTTAAAGTGGGACCCCTAAGTCTTGAGTTAAGTTAATGTTGATGTTAAGCCTAGAAGTATTGGGCCAGGCTCCTGAACCAGTCCTTGACCGAAGTAGAAAAGGTAGAAGCCTGGGAATGTATATTTAATCATATATGTAGTATGCTTTGTACGTAAATGTTTTAAAGGAAAGGATTAAATATACATTAACGGGCTAAGCTTTTAAACTTGCATAATTTTACGAAATGCATGCATCATGAATGTTTTATGGAATGGAAAAGACATGTTCTTTTAAAAGACAAAACCCGAGGGATTGAATGATTTGTGGAAACTTATGATGAGGGATGCGGGATATCGGGCCTGTTCAACTTCTGTTTCCATGTATTACGAGCTTGTGGATCCATGTGTTCACGGCATGGTGAAGTGGCAGCATAGAGGTGTGACATATAGGGATCCCGAGGTAAGGTCGGGTGAACCACACCACCGAGTACGTTGGTTTATAGATTGATCAATTGACTATGGCCCACACTTCAGGATACGACTATATGTTTTTCATGTTATGCTATGTCATGCCTTATGTATGTATATGCTATGTACGATATGAAATGTATGAAGCAATGTTTTAAGATCATGCACGCATTCATGTTTTAACGTTATTTTATTACAAGTATGTGCTTGCATGCGATTTTATTAGTATGTACTTTGTTATGATACAAGATAGAGCATGCTGAGCCTCTAGGCTCACTAGGTTTAAATGGTGCAGGTGATGACCCTGCTGAGTTTACCCCGACTGACCGTGAGGACCTCTGAGCGCCTGCTGCAGCAGTACCCCTTGACCGTCTTTATGTTTCACGTCTATTATTATACACTTTTCAGATGTTGGTTTAAACATGTTTATTTTCAGTACTTCTGGTTTTAAACTGTATGGATGTTTAACGTTTTTAAATATTTCTTTATTTATGTTTAAAGTATTATTGAGAAAATGATTTAGAAATGTTTAATAGGAAACGGGCCATACTTTCAGTTTATGTTTTCCGCAAATGATATAAAAAAAAATTTCTAGAGTCTGGTTCATTTCAATATATGACAGGTTTACTCTCATTAGCTAAATATGGAAGTCCTACTCCCTTAGCAACTTTTAGGAAGTCATACTCCCAACCTTCCTCCTACTATACTCAACACTTTTGAGTACCATATCCGTATGGAATTGGGAAACGGGTACTTGTGTGACCCTCAATGGTTCAGGGCAACTAGCCGTGGGCTCACAACATTTGTGACTCCGAAAACACATTTTCGAACTTGCCCATCGAATCATGGTAAAGCGCCTAGCAACATGGCCCCATGATCCCCTAGGTATCACTGATAGTGCCTACAAGAACCAGTCGGTCATGGTTAGCGTACAGTACAGTCCTTTCAACTCATCCCGATTAGATCAACGACCATTGATAAATCGAGAGTTGCTAGAGATCCAATAATCATGCATACATCTTGGAGATCAAATAGTGTCATCGCATGTGTTACTAGGTAAACCCATTTTCCTATAACACACCTAGTACTCTGGTCAGATATTTGTCACACTATTATCTCCTCAGATAGCATATGATATCCATGCACAAGGGAGACCTGTGAATCCTCGACAACGAAGCATCGACTTCTACATGCATCGGGACCTCACCCAACCCCTCCACCTGATGACCCCAACTGAGTCGATAAACGGGTCAAAGTGAGGCACCTATCATGTAGAGTCTCAATGATGTTTCGAGTAATAAGGGCTAATCTGTACAACCAAGATCTCGGACTTAATCCACTCGACAAATGGTAACCACTTGGAAAGTCCGAACAAGGGTAGTTTGATAGATCACCAGGTCACTATCCATCTACATGCTCAGAACATCACTATGTTACCTACCAATGAAACGTGGTACTTCGCATCGCAGATGCTAGTCTCAAGATCGGGCGGTCCTTATCCTCTTTTGGACGGCCCAATTGACTAGAAACAGGTTTAGAATACACAGTGACTATTAGATGTGTTTCATGATAGCCATCAAATCCACTATCACATCTAACATATGTGCATTCAAGATCGTTATCCAACAATTGTAATCATAATAATGAAGATAAAGAATTCCATAAAAGAATGCGAATTTCATAAATAAAGATCGTTTTACATAGAGTCAACAAGAACCCACATGCCACAAGTTGGCTAGTTGGGCACCTACTCTAACACCAGGTAATTATGTCCTCTTCATAAATGCATCTAAGCTGGGTCTGGGCACTGTGTTGATGCAAGATCAAAGGGTGATTGCCTACATTTCTAAGCAATTGAAGACTCACAAGAAGAAGTACCCAATCCACGATCTGGAGTTAGCAGCAGTGGTATTCGCATTAAAGATTTGGAGGGCTATCTGTGAGAACCCGAAAACAAAAGTGTGAGGAATGAGACTTTTAGTTTGTGATTAATCGAATTTATTTGGGATTTATCGCATGAATTTTGAAGGTTTTGAGCATGAAATCTGATTCCCCATTTTAATTCAGACATTACGCTATTGTTTAGACACCAGTCGTAGCGAATTTAGGAAGTCAACGTGGGTCAACGTTACTGTAGCTCTCGTATGGTAGATTTTTGAATCAGTAGAGATGGCGTAGGCGTTACGTGTTGTTATCTGCTGGCAGTAGTGGCGTTTGAAGATGGTTGCTGCTGGCAGCAGGCGCGCTAGGGCGAGAATCATCGAGGGAACGACACGTGTTGGTCAACATTTTTGAGTGTTGACTACTGGTTTCAGCAGTTGCGTTAGAATGAGCGACCAGTTGATGGTTTGAGGAACCAGTCGTGAGAGATTTGTTGTGAGGAATGCGTTGCGACTGGGTGACCAGCTGTTGGAAGCAATGCTTACGAATCATTACGAAGTCGTTTGGATTAGTTGACGTGTCGTCGTTTTGGCTTGAGTTAAGCTGATTTTCGAGGCTTTGAAACAGATTCCAGCTTCAGGAAGTCCTGTCGTGCATTTGAGGAATCTGTGAGGTAGAATTTTGAGGATTGAGGTACGAATTGAGCAAAATTAGCAGCTTAGAGCATGAACATGACTATGATTGATGTTGTGAACCTGCTGATGTGATTATATGATTTTACGTGTTACAGTTTGTTGAATTGATTGATTTGTACATTCTGTTTCACGTATGAATTATTGTATGCATCGTGCATTGATGATTGATTGGCATACATGCATACATATTGAGCCTAACAGATTGATTGATGACCCGAGATTAGAGCCACGTTGTGACTGGCCGACTGAGTTGTCGTGCCCGAAAAGTCCAACTCTATCATCGGAGAGGTGACGATCGGATTCGAGTGTCTACCACCGAGCTGTGATGGGTTGACGGACCCTGAAGATCACGGACCGATGATTTCCACCGGCTGACTTGCTGTGCGTGGTATAGAGGCTCGATTGATATGATTGCCAGTTGACTTGCTGGTCTAGCTATCCGATCTTTGATAGCCCTCATGCATTTCATAGCATTGATTCTAGTATGTTGCATGATTAGCTGTTTTGACTAGCTCTTCGTACTGAGGCTTGAACTCGTATTTGTTTTCCTGTTTGGGTCTGCGTTACCCATTTTCAGGATCTTCAGGTAACCAAGCTAGACAGAGTGGAGGTTCAGCTGGTCGATCCCCGTTTCCTTGAGTCCCAGTTTATTTTATTTATGTATTGAACCGAGGAATGCCCCATGTTCCTATGTACTGGGGATCTGTATTTGATTTGAGATATGTTGTTACCTGATTTGATGAGTTTGAGTTAACTCATATTTTGATTATGATTATTTTGAATGTATGATTTTAAGTTCAGGCCTAAAGTATTTCGAAAATTTTTAAGCCCGATTTTTGCACTTCCGTGATTATGTGCTTAATTGTGCTATTATCTTGAGTAATTAGCACGGGGCCTGACATTTTTGGTATCAAAGCTTAAACTGGGATAAGCTCGATTTTCTTTGATCACACTCGAGTCTAGGCACAGAGTTTTGATTTGATTTTGATTGACTCTGTGATTTATGTGATCATTTATCTGTCTACGTGATATATCTATCTGCTATGAGATCTTACCTCTAGACTTGTTTAGATGCCGCCAAGAAGAGGAAGAGGTAAGGCGACTAGACGTACTGAGGAGGATTTTAGGGCAGGTAGTGATGATGATGTTCATCAGGTTGAGGATGTTACTAGACAGATAGGCGGGATGGAGTTGGTCATAGCTAGGTTTCAGCGGATGAACCCTCCGACGTTTTCTGCAGCAGAGGGTGGTGCGATGGCTGAGGCTTGGTTAGCTCAGATGGAGGAATTGTTTGATACTTTGGAGTATGCTCCTGAGAAGAGACTGAAACTGGCGGTATTGCAGCTGAGAGACAATGCACAGCGCTGGTGGAGAGGTACTTCCTGTATCCTTCGTGATAGTGGGCTGTGATCACTTCGGAGGGCTTCTGCGAGGCCTTTCGACAGGAGTATACCCCGGAGTCGTTCTATAATAGCCTGGAGCGGGAGTTTGATAATCTGAGGCAGGGCAGCATGCGAGTGGCTGAGTATGCCCGATAGTTTTCTCCGCTTTTTGGTCTATGTGCCACACGTTGCCAACCAAGAGAGGACGAAGAGGAACAAGTTTTTGAAAGGCTTGAGGCCTGATTTGTACCGGATGGTTTTGTCTGGTTCGCCTGCAACCTATATTGATGCGGTGAACCGAGCAGTGGATATTCAGGAGAGTTTGATGGAGGTTGAGGCTCCAATTCAGCCGACTACTGGACGCACCTATCAGCCTGTTCAGTATGCGTCGCAATCTTTCTATTCTCCTTAGGTGTCGCAGCAGCAGCAGTCGAACCGCCAGAGATTTCAACCTCGAGGGAAACAGTTCAAGAAGAATGAGGATTCGAGTTCCTCTGGTTCTGTGAGTTCTGGTTCTGGTAGTGGTTCTGGCAGCGGTTCTAGTGGCTTGTCGTGTGGACAGTGCGGAGGAAGGAATCCGACTTTGCAGTGTCTTGGAGTTCAGGGGTCCTGCCGTAATTGTTGACAGCCAGGACACTTCCTTAGAGTGTTTCCTATGTTGAGGGGTCAGTCTTCGATTCCTTCGCAGTAGGGATCAGCAGGTGGTTCATCTCAGAGACCGCAGTTTCCTGCCCCTACCCAGCGATCTGGATTCCAACCCCGTGATCCTTCTAGATTTGGAGCACCTTCGAGACCTCCGTTCCAGATTCTGCAGCAGGCTCAGGAGAATTCGTTGACTAGAGAGCAGGCTGAGGAGGCTCCTGGTATGATGATCGCAGGTACATGCTTTATTTTTTATTATCCTGCAAGAGTTTTATTTGACACTGGTGCATCACACTCTTTTATTTCTGAGTTGTTTGTTTGTGAGAATGGGTTGAGTTCTTCCCCATTGTGTGATGTTGTTTCCGTGTCTACTCCTGCTGGTGTGAATCTGTGGTCCCGTGAAGTGGTATTGGATTGTGTGTTTCGATTTGATGAGCACGTTTTGGTGTCCAATCTGATTGTTTTGGGAATGAGAGATTTTGATTGCATCTTGGGGATGGATGTGTTGTCTAGCTATAAGGCTACTGTTGACTGTTTTCATGGTGTGGTGAGATTTTGCCCTGACTCGTGTGAGAGGTGGGTGTTCTACGGTGCTGATTTGCGCTAGAAGATTCCACTGGTGTCCGCCATGGAGATTTTTAGCCTGCTATCGCTGGATAACGCGGGATTTATGATTTATGCGCTTGACGTTTCTCAAGAGTCGCGGTTGGAGTTGAGCGATATTCCGATCGTCCGAGAGTTTCTCGACGTGTTTCCAGATGAGATCCCCGGATTCTCTCCGAGACGTGAGATTGATTTCAGCATTGAATTAGTTCTCGGTACTGCCCCGATTTCTAGAGCTCCTTATCGATTGGTGCTAGCAGAATTGAAAGAGTTGAAGGAACAGTTGAGAGACCTCTTGGAAAAAGGCTTCATCAGACCGAGTACGTCGCCTTGGGGAGCTCCGATTCTTTTAGTGAAGAAAAAGGATGGGTCTATGAGGATGTGCGTGGATTTCCGACAGTTGAATAAAGCGACGTTGAATAACAATTATCCTTTTGCCGAGGATTGATGACTTGTGCGATCAGCTGCAGGGATCGGTCGTGTACTCGAAGATTGATTTGCGCTCTTGTTATCACCAGTTACGGATTAGAGACGCTGACGTGGCGAAGACAGCTTTTCGGACTCGTTATGGGCATTTTGAGTTTTTGGTCATGCCGTTGGGTTGACGAATGCCCCAGCTGTATTCATGGATTTGATGAATCGCGTCTTCAGCGAGTATATTGATCGATTTGTGATTGTCTTCATAGATGACATCCTGGTGTACTCGAGGAGCTTGAGAGAGCATAAGGAGCATTCGAGACTGGTGTTGCAGAGATTGAGAGACTCGCAATTGTACGGACAGCTTTTCGGACTCGTTATGGGCATTTTGAGTTTTTGGTCATGCCGTTGGGTTGACGAATGCCCCAGCTGTTTTCATGGATTTGATGAATCGCGTCTTCAGCGAGTATATTGATCGATTTGTGATTGTCTTCATAGATGACATCCTGGTGTACTCGAGGAGCTTGAGAGAGCATAAGGAGCATTCGAGACTGGTGTTGCAGAGATTGAGTGACTCGCAATTGTACGCCAAGTTCAGCAAGTGTGAATTTTGGTTAGATCGGATTATCTTTTTGGGTCATGTGATTTCGGCGCAAGGAATTTCGGTGGATCCGAGTAAGGTCGAAGCAGTTCTTAACTGGGCGAGACCTAAAAACATTTCCGAGATCCGTAGATTCTTAGGATTGGCTGGCTATTACAGGCGTTTTATCGAGAGGTTCTCTTCGATAGCCAGGACTTTTATTCAATTGACTCAGAAGGATAAGAAGTTTGTTTGGACTGGCGAGTGCGAGTTCAGTTTTCAGACGTTGAAGGAGAAGTTGTCTGCTGCTCCTGTTTTGGCTCTACCGTCTGGATCCGGAGGATTTGTTGTGTGCTCCGACGCTTCTCTCAATTGTTTAGGATGTGTGTTGATGCAGAACGGGTACGTGATTGCCTATGCGTCTCGACAGTTGAAGCCTCACGAGACGAGGTATCCTGTTCATGATTTGGAGTTGGCTGCGATAGTGTTTGCCTTGAAGATTTGGCGACATTATCTGTATGGTGAAGAATTTGTGGTGTACACCGACCAGAAGAGCCTGAAGTATATCTCACGTAGTCAGATTTGAATATGAGGCAGCGGCGATGGATGGAATTGCTCAAGGACTTTAACTGTGAAATTCAGTATCAGCCTGGGCGAATGAACTCGGCTGTCGATGCCTTGTGTAGGAAAACCCAGCCTGCGATGCTTTCTTCTTTGAGTGTCTCTAAGGTCTATGAGCAGTTGAGTACTTCTGGTTGGAGTTTCCAGTCGGGTCATCAGTACTTTATGGTTTCTTCGATTCAAGTAGAACCGCAGATTGTGAGTGACATCAGGGAGGCGCAGAGGACTGATCCCTATGTTCATGAGTTGAAGATTAAAGCCCGAAGTGGTCAGTCTGATTATTTCTCTGTTTCTTCTAATGGTGTCTGATATTTTGAGGAAGATTGGTAGTTCCGAACTTGATCGAGTTGAAAGATGCCATTATGAATGAAGCACATTGTAGTCATTATAGTGTGCATCCGGGCGAGAGAAAGATGTACCATGCCTTGAAGTCTCACTATTGGTGGGCAGGTATGAAGAGCGACATTTCGGCTTTTGTTGCTAGATGTTTGAATTGCCAGCAGGTCAAGGCTGAGAGGATGAGACCTGGTGGATTGCTACAGAGTTTAGAGGTGCCCCAATGGAATTGGGAGCACATCGCCATGGATTTTGTGACTCATTTATCTCGGTCGAGTAGGGGATGCGATGCGATTTGGGTGGTGATTAATAGACTTTCGAAGTCAGCCCATTTCATTCCCTATGATGTGAGGTGTTCCATGAAGAAAATGGCAAAGATGTATATCGACCATGTGGTTAGATTGCATGGAGTTCCTGTTTTGATAGAATCCGATAGAGATCCAAGATTCACTTCCCGATTTTGGAAGAGCCTGCAAGCAACGATGGGTTCGAGATTGGCTATGAGTACAGCCTATCATCCATAGAAAGATGGTCAGTCTGAGCGGACTATTCAGACTTTAGAGGATATGCTGTGTGCAGTAGTGATGGATTTCAGTAATTGTTGGCATGATTTGCTTTCCTTGGTTGAGTTTTCGTATAATAAAAGTTACCAAGTGACTATCGGAATGGCTCCATTTGAAGCGTTGTATGGTCGAAAATGCAGATCTCCGATTTGTTGGGAAGAAGTTGGTGAGAGAAAGCTTTCTACCCCGCAGTTTGTGCAGCATATGAAAGATCAGATTGATTTGATTCGGAGTAGAATGAAGGCTGCACAAGATAGATTCACTAGCTATGCTAACCGAAGGCGTCGACCGTTAGAATTTGAGGTTGGCGATCCAGTATTTCTAAAAGTTTCTCCTTTCAAGAGCGTGATGCGCTTCAGATTCAAAGGCAAATTAGCTCCCAGATTCGTTGGTCCTTTTGAGATTGTCGAGCGGATTGGACAGTTGGCTTATCGATTGAGGCTTCCTGAGGATTTAGCAGCGATGCATGATGTTTTTCACATGTCAATGTTGAGAAAATATGAGCCAGATCCTTCCCATGTGTTGAGAACCGATGAAGTTGAGCTAGATTCTGCCTTGAGTTATGTTGAATATCCAGTTCAGATTTTGGATAGGAAGGAGAAGCAGCTGAGGAACAAAGTAGTTCCGTTGGTGATGGTCCAATGGAGCAAGTATGGCAGAGAAGAAGCAACTTGGGAACCGGAAGAGAAGATGTAGCGTGAGTGGCCACATCTCTTTGAGTAGATTGTTGTTTTAGATTTCAGTTTTGGTTGTGTTTTCCCTAGTTGATATTTGTTGATTACCCAGTTATTTTGAACTCTTGGGTTTGTATCAGAAGAATTTCTGTTTTGCTTTCTGTTGTTGTGACGAATTGATTGATTTTTCCCTGTGTTGCCTTTGATTTCGAGGACGAAATCTCTTAAGGTGGGGAGAATGTGAGGAATCAGATTTTAGATTAGTGATTAATCGAATTGATTTGGGATTAGTCGCGTGGTTTTTCGAGAGAAATCTAATTCCAGTAGATGCAGATGTTAGAATTCAGCAGTAGTGCCTATTGGTGAAAGCTGATCAGCAGTTGATGGCGCGAGAGTAAAACGCCATCGTTTCATGGAAACCAGCCGTAGCGCTAATTCAAGGAATCAGATGTAACGCATTCCAGATGTCAACGCGGGTCAACAGTACTGTAGCTCTCAGCTAGTGAATTTTTGAATCAGTAGAGATGACGTAGGCATGACACGTTGTTATCTGCTGGTAGTAGTTGCGTTAGAAGGAGCGACCAGTCGATGGTTTGAGGAACCAGTCGCAAGATATCTGTCGACAGATAGGATGACGTATGCTGTGCGACGTCGTTTTGATAAGTTGAAACGCTGTGTTTTGAGTGTTGCATCTGGTACCAGTCGCGAGAGAATTGTTGTGAGGAATGCGTTGCGGCTGGGTGACCAGCTGTTGGCAGCAATGCTTACGTAACCATTACGGCGTCATTTAGATTAGTTGACGCGTCGTCGTTTTGTGTATTATCGCGTAACCAGTCGACTGGTGGGTTTTTGTAGAGATCTGTTACCAGCTTTTGGTTGCTTCACAAGAGATATCTGTTGTCAGCTGGTGAAGCTTGCGACGTCGTTTGAGTTAGTTGGAACGTCTTACGTAACCATTACGGCGTCATTTAGATTAGTTGACGCGTCGTCGTTTTGTGTATTATCACGAGATTAGTCGCTGATGGGTTTTTGAAGAGATCTGTTACCAGCTTTTGGTTGCTTCACAAGAGATATCTGCTGTCAGCTGGTGAAGCTTTGCGACGTCGTTTGAGTTAGTTGGAACGGTGTCGTTTTG
>KQ991059.1:192934-209426 GCA_001598015.1 Dorcoceras hygrometricum | reverse complement strand
TCCTTGAAGATGATCAAGGTGATCAAGTTGTTGGATCTGATCAAGAACTTTCAAGGAGGCAATTTCCGATGCTGATTCTAACTTATGGCTTGAAGCAATGCAGTCTGAGTTTGACTCAATGCATGCTAACCAAGTTTGGACTCTCTTAACCCTCCCGAAGGAATTGTTCCTATTGGGTGCAAATGGGTATACAAGAGGAAACTTGGGCCTGATGGTAAGGTAATGACCTACAAGGCACGACTGGTCGCGAAAGGTTACACTCAAAGGCAAGGTGTTGACTATGATGAAACCTTCTCGCCAGTCGCAATGTTCAAGTCAATTAGAATATTGTTAGCCATAGCCGCATGGTACGACTATGAGATATGGCAAATGGATGTGAAAACTGCGTTCCTTAATGGAAACATTAAGGAAGAGATCTATATGACACAGCCTGAGGGTTTCACATCTGTTGGAAGCGAGCATAAGGTATGCAAGATTCAGAGATCGATCTACGGTCTAAAACAAGCATCGCGAAGTTGGAACCTGAGATTCGATGAAACAATTAAGGAATTTGGTTTCATCAAAAATCCCGAGGAGCCATGTGTCTATAAAAAGGTAGTTAAAAGCGCTGTGACGTTCCTCGTACTTTATGTTGATGACATTCTACTCATTGGGATTGATGTAGGAATGCTGCAATCAACTAAAGTATGGTTGTCTAGAAGATTTTCGATGAAGGACATGGGTGAAGCATCCTATATTCTTGGAATACAGATCTATCGGGATAGATCTAATCGGATGCTCGGACTCACCCAAGCTACCTACATCGATACCATACTTAAGAGGTTCTCTATGGAAGAGTCCAAGAGAGGACACCTACCTATGTGCCACGGGGTCACTCTATCTAAGTCTATGTGTCGAAAGACTGATGAGGAGATAGAGAGTATGGCACGTGTACCATATGCCTCGGCAATAGGTAGTATTATGTATGGCATGATCTTGACTAGACCGGATGTCGCATATGCTCTGAGTGTCACGAGCCGCTACCAGGACAACCCCGGCCAATTGCATTGGATGGCTATGAAGGATATTCTTAAGTACTTGCGAATGACTAAGAATATGTTCATGGTCTATGGGGGTGGTGAACTGAAACTGGAAGGCTACACTGATTCTAGCTTCCAGTGTGACGTGGATGATTTGAAATCAACCTCTGGATTTGTATTCATGCTCAATGGTGGTGCTGTCTCTTGGAAGAGTTCCAAGCAAGACACCATCGCGGATTCAACCACTGAGGCTGAGTACATTGCAGCATCAGCTGCTGCTAAAGAGGCCGTTTGGATAAGGAATTTCTTCCAAGAGTTGGGCGTCATTCCTAATGGAGTTGGTCCAGTCCCGGTGTACTGCGACAACACGGGTGCCGTTGCGCAAGCAAAGGAGCCTAGGTCTCACCAAAGATCCAAACACATACTGAGGAAATATCACATAATCCGGGATATTGTGGCTAGAGGTGACATAGCAGTTGAGAGAGTCGCCTCTGCGGAAAACGTTGCTGATCCACTTACGAAGTCCTTGCCAGGACCCTTGTTTGAAAAACATCGCGAAACAATGGGACTGCGTCTGATGAGTAGTTGGCTTTAGGGCAAGTGGGAGATTGTTAGAGTAGATGCCCAACTAGCCAACTTGTGGCGTGTGGGTTTATAGACTCTTGTATGAAACAATCTTTATATATGATATTCGCATTTATCCATATGGCGTTCTTTACTTTCATTATGTGTGTAATGATTTACAATTGCGTTGAGTAAAGACTTAGAATGCACTCAACTGTATGTTAGATGTGATAGTGGGTATGACGGCTATCATGAAACACATCTAATAGTCGCTGTGTATTCTGAACATGTTCCTAGTCGATTGGGCCATCAAAATGAGGATAAGACCGCCCGAGTTCCAGACTAGTATCTTCGATGCGAAGTACCATGTTTCATTGGTAGGGAACATTGTGATGTTCTGAGCATGCAGATAGATAGTGACCTGATGATCAATCGAACTACCCTCGTTCGGACTTTCCAAGTGGTTACCATTTGTCGAGTGGATAAGTTCGAGATCTTGGTTGTACTGATTAGTCCTCACGACTCGAAACGTCATTGAGACTCTACATGATAGGCGTCACACTTTGACCCGTTTGCCGACTCACTTGGGGTCATAAGGCGTCGGGATTGGGTGAGACCCTGATGCATGTTGGATTCGATGCATCGTTGTCGAGGATTCACCTCTCGCAGACATGCGTGGATATCCTATTCTATCTGAGGGGATAATAGTGTATAAATCTCTGGCCAGAGTACTAGAAGTGTTTTAGGTAAATGTGTTTACTTAGTTACACTAGCGATGTCACTATTTGATCTCCAAGATGTATGCATAGCTATCGGATCTATAGCGACTCTCGATTTACCAATGGTCGTTGATCTGATCGGGATATATGGATTGAAAGGACCGTACTGTACGCTAACCACGACCAACTGGTTCTTGCAGGCACTATCAGTGATACCTAGGGGATCATGGGGCGATGTTGCTAGACGCTCTTACCATGATCCGCTGGGCAAGTCCGGAATTGTGATTCCTGAGCCACAATGGTTGTGTGCCCACGGCTAGCTGTATCCCTGAACCATTGAGGTCACACAAGTACTGGATTTGAGATTCCCGCACGGATACTAAGCTCAATGTGTTGAGCATACGAGGAGGATTTTGGGGAGTGCGACTTCCTAAAAGTCAACTGTTGGTCCGATAGTAAGGATCAAAAAGATCAGCAGGCGCTGTTTTGACAACCATTTGAAATTTTGCGCACTGCCGATACACACTTGAGCTGCAATAGCTCGTTTGTTCTTGAACATATAAAATCATCTGAGCACCGGAGATAGATCTGGTATGATTTAAAAATCATGCGGAAAATACCAGAACTGAATCCTTTATTTTAAAACAGCTCAAACAGATTTATGTACAACATAAATCTGTTCGAGACTTGTGTGCTTGTGTGCTGCTGAAATGCGATGCTAAGTGTAAGCAAGTGCTGAAAAGCGTGCGTGCTGATTTATGCTTATGCGTGTATGCGTGCTAAAGTAAATGTGCAATACTGAATGAATAACAGAACACGATACAAAGCATATTTGTTTATGGAAGTTCGGATATCAACATCCTACATCTCCCCTTCTTCCACCTCGGAAGGCTCCACTAGAAGATTTGATCTTACAACTGCGTGTACAGACCCAATCCCACAGCCAGCAGCTGTGAGAACTCCTAGACTCCTCAAATGCACAAACAGCCGCAGCTGTGTGACTGACTACATACACAAGAGTTTTACGTCTTCATGCTTGGACGGGAACTGTGAACATATTTCGAGATTCATTCACAGATAGATGTGAATGAATCCGGGTGTGTGAGATTGATACATTTAAGCTCTCATCTCTCTGTTTTTCTCACACACGAGGGACATGCTCTAATACAAGCTAATCTAGACTCAGCAATCAACACTCGTGAAAAGCTCCTCTCTAATGGCGATCGATTGCTTCGTCTATCTCTACATTTTTCCCTCTGCTGGTGCACTGTGCAATAGATTAATTCTCTGCTATAGCTTCACAGTGACCAACATCTCGAACTCCCGAACACTTCTTCAATGGGCGTCGCCTCTAATATATAGCCTCTGTAAAATTCTTCCCGTTGGAAAGCTTCAAAAACTACTCAGCGCTTCAGAAGGCTATCTTGTCTTCTTTCCAAATACGTGCAACGCTCCTCTGTAAAGTACCAACAGAAGAACAGTACTTGTGTCCTTTTCTTTTGCAGGCTTCTGTCGCTTTCGCCATTTTGAATTGAGCTCAGCAGTTGACATCCATCTGTGATAATTCGTCAACTGCTTCGCTGCTGATTTAACACAACGACTGCTGCGCTTTGCTCCTTCTTCAATTCTTTGCGCCTGGGAACCAAGTCGACTGAATATGCAAAGCTTGCGACTGGTTAATCAAATGCTTCGCCTGAATCTTCTTGCGTCTGGATATTTTTGCGTTGCGACTGATTCCACTGTAGCTTCGTCTGCTGAAATAATCAACGCAAAGTCTTCCTGCTGAATCTTTAGCGCAATAGCAAAACGCTGTCGTATCAACTTATGTAAACGACATCGTTTTGCAATCGCTATCTCCAAATAGCATCTGCTGATGAATAGTAGCTCTCTGCTGAATTTCCTCCTCTACGACGTCGCTTCCCTTTTGCGTCTCTCTTCATCTGCTGAATCTCAACACGACGTCGCTTCAGCTTTTGCGCTTCACTTCATCTGCTGATTGATATTGCGAATGCAAAACGCTGTCGTTCCAATTTATTCACGCGACATCGTTTTGCAATCGCCAACTCCAAATGCCAACTGCTGGTTGAGACTCTCTGCTGAATCTTCATCTGCTGAATCTTCCTGCTGATCACTGTAGCTCCTGCTGAATGATGACGTCACTGCTGATGTCATCTAAACTTTACGCTCCAGCTGATTTCTTCATTCTAGCTCCAGCTCCAGCTTGCGATTCTTCTTCTTCTTGCTTCTTGAATAGCGATTGTTGATAGATTCATCAACAGTACTTATAAACGCTACTGCTAACATATTCGTTAACAATAACTTGCACATCTTCTTCTTCGATCTAATGCTCCAGCAAGCTTCTCAATATATATGATCCAGCTGGTTCGCTTCGCACATTAGCTCTTCAGCTGGTTGTCATCGTTTCAGCTGGTTCATCATGCTCCAGCTGATTCAACTTGGCCATCGCCTGATTACGAACAACTGAATCAACTCTGGACGTCTCCATCGCTAATTCAACTGCCGATTCCATGAACACCAAACCATCTGCTGATTGTTTATAATGCGAACCAACTGCTGGACAAGTATAGTTGCTGCTGATCGTCTTCTTCATAAGCTAGAATCTGTACACTCAATTAGAATTGTTAGAATCACAATAACAGGTTTTGTGTAATTCAAAACTTAATCAGGATCTGTCAAAACAGATCCAACAAAAATATAACTCACAACCCTAAACCTAGCTTAAGGACCGCAGCCCCTCTCTTCATCTCCCTCATGCCGCCGCCGCCGTGCGCCGCCCGCCGCTGCCGCCGCTGCCGCCGCCGCCGCTTCGCCGGAAAATTCGTTTCCTGCAAATTCAACGAGGAGAATCCGTCCACGCAGATCTCGTCATGCCTTCTAGTGCAGGGTGACGAAGGAGTCTCATATCCGGTCGTGGACCGGATTGACGATATCTACCGCAATCTACCGTGAACAGCCGACGTTATTGTAACTACGGTTGGAGCCAGGCACAAGTGCCAGCAAGGTTGTGTTTTTTAACACCCTATGTATGACAATTGTTATTGTTATCTATCGTATTGATCGTCTCCCGGCTGTTAATTCTATGTTCTTCCGTTGCCTCGCCGGGGGGCGTGATCCGGATCCCCAACAACCTTGTGCCAAAACAACTTTCTTAAATGCATTGAAACGCAGTGTCTCAATATCATCTTGATTTTTCCCATCTTGTCGAGCACTCTGGATTAAATTTCGGAAGTATTCATTTTGCTGTCTCAGAGTATCTCAAAGACCTCTTTCAATGGTATGGAGTCTAGATAATATATCACTCTGAGCATTATCCATGCGCTTCGATAGAGATATTTTCAGATCATCAAGAAGTGGAGAAAGATCGATAGTAACAGCTGGGAACGTAGGCTGAACATCCGCAGTGTCATCCAAGGGAATATCATCGGAATTGAAATGCATTGGAGAATCACTGGATGAGGCAGAAGTGTCCTGACCTTGAAATGTAGGAGGGGGAGATTCTGGACTCTCATAAAATATGATTGCTCCTCCTGTGCAACACCAGAAATGGCAGGACCTAAGGCTAAATGTGCAATTTTCTCAACAGACTCTGCCTCTTCAAAAGATTCAACCTGAGGGGAGGGGGATCGGTAACTTTAGATCCATCAGAAGAAGTTGAATCAAACTCTGGTATACTCTGTACATCTGAGTCACTGAAATACCCTACAAAACCATCTGTATATACACCCTGTTGAAAGATTCTGCGAAAACTTGCGGGAATTCTCTCAACTTCCAGATTATACACAACTATATCTCTGCAAACATCTTTATGTACTGGGCACAAACACCCAAACATGCTATATCTAACAATTTCTGTGCAGACTCTGGCCAGCCCCAAGTCTTGATCAAGGAGGGGGCAACTCCCCAATATTGTACAGGCTCAATGAAAAGACCATGAGGAACAAAATCGGTGTCAACCACGCTCTCGGGTACTTTCCTCCTATTTACAAACAATGACAACCAGAAGATACTCCTCCAAAAATCATTTCCCTGAATGGGCGTCCAAACTCCATTCACGAGAATCATTGGCTTACCCAACATGTGGACTTGGCCATGGAGTAAATTTGGCTAAAACAGCGCCACTATTGTCAGCAAGATCTTTAAAAAGTTGCGAGGAGCTTGGTCGGTCCGTTATTATCCATGTTCCTTCTGCTGTGCCAAAAGATCTTCAAGAGATTTGGAATGAGCAACAGACAGAAGAGCAATAATCTGAGAGGCCATCGCCGTCCATGGTTGGCCTGGTGCAAAATATCGACGATGAGAATCCAAAAATTTTCTCAACATCATATCTCTATATTTCGCCAGAATATACATTCTTCGCTTAACAGCAGTCTCCAAAAATTCAGTTTCTGCCCAACTCAACATCAGTTTTTCTTTTTCGTTTAAATCACGCAACCCATCAAAGTCAGGTAATTTATTGAGAGAAAAGGAAAGAAATAAATCCACAACGTCCGTCATCACCTTATCACGCAATTGAACAAGAAAATCAACGTCCCTGCAGATTAACTCAACTCACAACGTCCACCATCACCTTATCACGTAATTGAACAAGAAAATCAACGTCCCTGCAGATTAACTCAACTGTTTCCTTTGCAGGATTCCCTCTAACAGGCTCATTTTCCTCCAAGGGTTCCTTCCCTTTATCGTGAGTGGAGATCCTAGGGAGGCTAGCATAGTACCAGTCCCTTTCCTGCACTTCGTTGATGTTGATTGATTCACCAAGTCGAATTTTTGTGATTTCAGCAGCGGTGACAGACGGCAGCATCATGTCATCAGAAATTTGCAACAGTAGATCATCAATGGACATGTTCCTATTCGGTATGCTTGCTGCTGACAGCTTTGTCCATGTATTTTTCAACCACAGGAACCTTGCTGCTCTAAGCTTCTACAACAGTTCCTGTCTCATTAACCACAAAATCCTTGAAGGACTCCTCTAACCAGTGATCAAAGTCATCGCCAATATCTGTCTCATCAACTTGCTGTTCTTCCTGCTCTTTCTCATCTGATCCCATCTTTGAAGTCTCCACAATAATCTGACCGATAATATCATCAATTTCATCAGTATGTTTTTCAGCAATCATCAGTGTCTTTAACAGGTTCCTGCGTATCCATAATCTCATCATCAGAGCCAGTTGGAAGAACCAATCTCCTCTTCCTGTATATACGCTTGGGCGCAGGAGATTTTACAACTGTTGCAGCAGGGGTCGGTTCAATGATTTACATGGGCACAAAATCCTGCGCAACAGGTACCACATCCAGACTGGATTTGCCCTTCACTGTGCGTCTCTTCTTTGGAATGACGGGCGCACTATCCTCATCAGCTGGTCGCTTCTTCAACCCAGCAACTTCAGAAATAATCTCTACTGGTGTTTCATCAGTAGTTTCAGACTTTTTCTTGGATTTGGACTTCCTCTTTACAACTACCACATCAGCCACTCCAGGCTCATCACTTTGACCACGAGCATCAATTGTGTGATTCATTGCAATGTAAGTATTTACTGTCGTGATAGACATAATCTTTGATGGTGGAAAAGGGACGGCTTCTCCCATTGTGAATGCAGGGATGCTTTTCAGTAGGACACCAATTTGCGCAGCATATCCCTTGGCTTTCTTCTGCATCCTATAAACCATGTCCTTCAACACCCCAAACAGAACCTTACTCCATTTCACCATCAACCCAAAATGAATCGCCGTCATCATCATAAAACGTTCATTCGTAATGGCGTCAAAGGATCCAGCCTTAACAGTGATGGATTTTGCCAAAATATCATTCAACAATCGATATTCATGCTTCATAAACCTCTTTTTCCCATGGATAGAGACCTGTTCACCAGACTGCGAAAATATGTTCCTTGCCTTATAAACTAGATGCTTCGGCACATCAGAGAAGCTTACCAGGCCCTCCATCGGTAACCCAAATATTTCTGCAAACCTAGCCTGTGAAACCGAAAAGAACTTGCCTGAAACGGCCCCTGTGATATCCCCATCTTGTATCAGTGCCGTATCAAAGAACTGTTCTAACTCCTTCTCATACACAACCGATTCACAACCCAGAAACCCTCGTAGACCACTGGCCTCCAGTGCTTTAAACATATTTAGCATCCCGTCATGGTCAGAAATAAACAAAACAGAGTCGAAGTTCACTTGGTAGGAGTTTGCGATGAATGTAGATGCCATTTCAATAGATTTGGATTGCAAAGACTGCCTGAAATCAAATATTCTGCAAAAGAGAGTACGAAAGCACGAGAGCAAGGGAATACAACGAGAGTGATGTTGCACAGTAAATGTTAGTGAATATTGGAAATACCATAAATAAAGACAAAGAATGCGAAAAGCTAAGAGAGAGAGAGAGAATGTTGGTGTGACGATTTTCATGAAGTACAACACGTGTCAATCATCCGACGATGTGTACTATGTTTAGAAAAGATTTTGAAAATATTTTACCCGTACGGGAAAAAGGTTAAAATTGACGCGCAAAAATCTTAAAACATCACACCTAAGAGAATCTGATTTAATGTTTCGCGGTGATGGAATGGAATCTGTTAACTGATAAGCATCAATTGTGTACAGGAGACATCTGTTGACAAATTTCTCCTGTTCAATTGACGTCACGCTTAACAAAACAGAAACCATGTTCCCCCTACGATAGATAGCCCTCGATCAGTAACGCTTACGTAAGCAACGCTGTTCGCCTTGAATAAATGACTAGAGGCTGACTTAAGCACTGCTGTTCGCCTGAACAAAGAGTCTTCCAACTGTGGCGTTGTTCCCCCTGAACAGAAGACCCGCTGCTGACGTAAGCAAAGCTGTTCAACCTGCAAATATTGTTAGCGCACAGACAATTTTATGGCAGTTTTAAGAGACCTAATATGTTCCTAAAGTAGGAAAACTTAGCGTCTGGCAGAGGTTTGGTGAAGATGTCAGCAACTTGATGTTCAGTCGACACGTACTCCAACCGGACATCCTTCTTCAATACATGGTCCCTTATAAAATGATGCCTAATGTCGATGTGCTTGGTTCTTGAGTGCATCATAGGATTCTGGGTGATCGCTATCGCACTTGTGTTGTCGCAGAGAATTGGCGCTTCAGAAGCATCAATGCCATAATCTTTCAACTGGTGTTGTATCCAGAGTATTTGGGCACAACAGCTGCCAGCAGCTAGGTACTCAGCTTCAGCAGTTGACGTGGCAATGGATGTTTGCTTCTTACTAAACCAGGAAATCAACCAATCTCCCAAGAATTGACAACTCCCACTTGTGCTCCTGTAATCAATCCCGCATCCTGCATAATCTGCATCACTATAACCGATTATTTGAAAGCCAGAGTCTTTGGGATACCAAAGACCCACGTTGGAAGTACCATTTAAATACTTAAGGAATCTCTTAACAACAATATAATGTGATTGCTTTGGCTCTGCCTGGAATCTAGCACACATACAGACATCAAACATGATGTCTGGTCTGCTAGCAGTTAGGTAAAGCAAAGAGCCTATAATACCATGATAAAGCGATACCTCAATGGTAGTTCCAGCTTCGTCTTTATCCATATTTATCGAAGAGCTCATTGGGGTTGCTGCTGCTGAACAGTTGTCCATGCCAAACTTTTTCAGCAGTTCTTTCGTATATTTTTCTTGGTTAATGAAGATTACATTTTCCAGCTGTCGAACTTGTAAGCCCAGAAAGAATGTTAGCTCCCCCATCATACTCATCTCGAATTTATCCTGCATGAGCTTAGAAAAATTTATTGCACAGTTTGGGTTAGTTGACCCAAAAATTATGTCATCAACATATATTTGAACTAGTAATACATGGTCAACTTTAACAAACTTAAAAAGTGTCTTATCAACTGTGCCTATTGTGAATTCATGCTCAATTAGAAACTTAGATAGTGTATCATACCAAGCTCTGGGTGCTTGCTTCAACCCATATAGAGCTTTATCCAACTCTTAACATCCATCTGAAAGACTTTAAAATCTTTAAATGCAGCATAAGCTAAGAACATGCGAATGGCTTCTAATCTTGCTACTGGTGCGAAGGTCTCATCAAAATCTATACCTTCCATTTGTCTAAATCCTTGCGCTACCAGCCTAGCTTAATTTCTTGTTACTACGCCATGTTCATTCAGCTTGTTCCTAAAGACCTACCTAGTTCCTATGACTGAATGATTATTAGGTCTAGGTACAAGTGTCCACACATTATTGCGCTTAAATTGTGACACAGATCCAGATTGAATTTTTAATTACACAAAACTTGTTATTGTGTTACTAACAATTCCACTTAGTGTACAAACTTTAGGAACGAAGAAGAAAATGTCGTGAAGCTGAATTTGTCCAGCAGATGGTTTGACAAGATTAAGTTCAGCAGCTGGTTTAGTTCATCATTGTAAACGGCAGCTGTATTAGCAATGGAGATGTCCAAAGTTGAGTCAGTTGTTCGTTATCAGGCGGAGGCCAAGTTGAACCAGCTGGAGCATAGTGAACCAGCTGGAGCGATAAAAACCAGCTGCAAGGGCTAAAGAAAAGATGAACCAGCTGGAACAGGAACTGTGAAGTCTGCTGCAGAAATAGATCGATGAAGAAAGTTCAGCTGGAAAGCTAAAGAAGAGTTCGAACCAGTTGGAGCGCTAAGGACAAGATGAACCAGCTGGAGCGCTAACAAGAGCTGTTATCAGCAAGGATGACGTCAGCACATATTCTGGAGAAAGCATTGAGCAGCAAGAATGACGTCATCACAATCAGAAGATGATACTTGGAGTTAGCGATAGCAAAACGATGTCGTTTAGATAAGTTTATATGACATCGTTTTGCCTTCGTAAGTTTCAGCAGATGGTTTGTGCGTTGGTTATAATGAGCAGCAGGCTACAGTGCATTCAGCAGGAAGCTAAAGCTATCAGCAGTTGTGAAGAGAAGCGCAAGAGATAAAGCGACGACGTACAGGAAGAAGCATTCAGTCGCAAGCTACAGTGCAACCAGTCGAGGGGACTCAAGTTAGTGATAGCAAAACGATGTCGTTTACATAAGTTGATACGAAAGCGTTTTTCCCTCGCGCTAAGAACCAGCAGGTACTGCTTCTGAGGAAAACCAGAAGGTGAACTACTTAATGATAACCAGCAGGTGCATTATTTAAGGGTAACCAGCAGGTGAACTACTTAATGATAACCAGCAGGTGCATTATTTAAGGGTAACCAGCAGGTGCATTACAAAGATAACAAAACGGTGTCCTTTGAATAAGTTGACACGACAACTTTTTGACTTAAAGATCAGTCGTTGAAGCTTGAAAAGAAATCAGTCTATGGAATCACACACATGTTGAAAAGAAACCAGCAGGTGCATTCATTAAAATGTGTTCCAATCGCAGTTTTGCAAACGACGAAGGAAGAGCTGGTTATCAAAAGGGAATTCAAGAAATCAGCCGCTGCGATTAAGATGTCAGCAGAAGATTAAACAAGTCGCAGCAGTTGTAAGAGTCAACCAGTAGCGAAGCAGTTGACGCATTATGCTATGAAGATTTACGAGAGCTGGATGTCAACTGCTGAGCTCAATTCAAATGTTGAAGACGACAAAGAATCCTGCAAAAGAAAGGACACAAAGGACAATCCCTGTCGGTACTTTACAGAGCACATTTGAACGGGAAGAATTTTGTGTCCAACGGATTTAAATTGAACAGAGGCTATTTAAGGAAGAAGAGTTGAAGGAAGAAGATGGTGACTGTAGCGCTGTTGCAGAAATACGTTGATTTCACAATGCACCAGCAGAGGGAAGAACATTGGAAGATGAAGCAGTCGACAATCATTCTAGAGAGGAGCTTATTGTAGTGTCGACTGCTGAATCTTCATTAGCTTGTTAGAGCACTTCCCAGTTTGTGAGATTAGTTTCTTATGAGAGTTGTGCGTACACTGTAATTCTCACACACAGATTCACTCGCACATTTCGTGAGTTGAGCTAAATTTTTTAGCGAGTGAATCAAAACGCAAATGCAAACAGGTCCCGTCCAAGCACGATGACGTTAAACTCTGTGTATGTAGTCTTTGAACAGAGACGTAAAACAAGTTCCAAGTGAACAGCCGAGGGCTGGTAGAGTCTAGGAGTCCATACAAGTGCTGCTTGTGTAAAACAGATTTCAGCACTTGCATTCAGCACTTGCATTTTACATTAACACTCACGCATACACAGTTAGCACACTTGCACATACAGTCGAACAGATTTATGTGGAACATAAATCTGTTTGAATCATTTTAAAATATAAGGATTCAGTTCTGGTGTTTTCCGCATGATTTAAAATCATACCAGATCTGTCTCCGGTGCTCTTGTGATTTTTTAGATGTTCAAGAACAAGAGGTATTGCACCTCCAGTTTTAAGTAGCAGCGCGCAAAAAAATTTTAACTCCTTAAAAAAGCGCGGCTGCTGATCTTTTTGATCCTATTTTCCGAGACCAACAATTGGTATCAGAGCAGGTTGTTCTTGAACGAGCACTAAATTTTAAAACTCATGTTCTATGTTTTAAATGTTTTAACTGTTTTGAGACGCTTGTTTATGAAGGCCAGTTGATGTGTTTTAATATAGAACCGATTTTCTTTTCATGAACTGTCACGGGATGCGCGAGTCCCGTGCGGATGCCAAGCTTCTATTTTCGTTGTGCTGTAAGATCACTTGGAGCGAGGCTCGGTGACAAGCACATGGGACGAAATAGAAGTATGAAAATCTGAGCTGTTCTCCGTTTACTGGTTCTTCATATATATAAGTAACTCAGTAGCATATGTCATTTGAAACAATGTTTTAAGTGCTCTAATTATTTTCAAACTTTCTGCTTTGCGGAAGTTCAGCTGATGCTTCTTATATTTGTTTTTAAACATGATTTGAGCTCATGTTATAAAAGACAGGGAGAGTGGCGTCACTGTATTTGATTAATTTGAGTTATGCATCAGCTTCAGTTTCAAAATCATATAGCTCTTGCATACGGTGCTTCCCAAAAGCTGATTTTGTTTTTCAAATTTAAAACTCCTGTTGTCACGTTGTTTTTGTTGTAACAGTGTAGGGAGAGTTTCATTTTAAAATTCATGGGAAGGCCCAGATTCGAACTCTTTTTGATTCCCACAAAAAGGGAGAGAATTGTTAGAACATGAATTTGTTGTTTAATGTTTTGTGTAAATCAAAAAGGGAGAGATTGATGGATCTGTGTCAACAGATCCAGATTGAATTTTGAATTACACAATACTTGTTATTGTGTTACTAACAATTCCACTTAGTGTACAGACTTTAGGAACAAATAAGAAGATGTCGTGAAGCTGAATTTGCCCAGCAGATGGTTTGACAAGATTAAGTTCAGCAGCTGGTTTAGTTCATCATTGTAAACGGCAGCTGGATTAGCAATGGAGACGTCCAAAGTTGAGTCAGTTGTTCGTTATCAGGCGGAGGCCAAGTTGAACCAGCTGGAGCATAGTGAACCAGCTGGAGCGATAAAAACCAGCTGCAAGCGCTAAAGAAAAGATGAACCAGCTGGAACAGGAACTGTGAAGTCTGCTGGAGAAATAGATCGATGAAGAAAGTTCAGCTGGAACGCTAAAGAAGAGTTCTAACCATTTGGAGCGCTAAGGAGAATATGAACCAGCTGGAGCGCTAACAAGAGCTGTTATCAGCAAGGATGACGTCAGCACATATTCTGGAGAAAGCATTGAGCAGAAAGAATGACGTCATCACAATCAGCAGATGATACTTGGAGTTAGCGATAGCAAAACTATGTCGTTTGGATAAGTTGATACGACAGCGTTTTGCCTTCGTAAGTTTCAGCAGATGGTTTGTGCGTTGGTTATAATCAGCAGCAGGCTACAGTGCATTCAGCAGGAAGCTAAAGCTATCAGCAGTTGTGAAGAGAAGCGCAAGAGATAAAGCGACGACGTACAGGAAGAAGCATTCAATCGCAAGCTACAGTGCAACCAGTCGAGGGGACTCAAGTTAGCGATAGCAAAACGATGTCGTTTACATAAGTTGATACGACAGCGTTTTGCCCTCGCGCTAAGAACCAGCAGGTACTGCTTCTGAGGAAAACCAGCAGGTGCACTACTTGATGATAACCAGCAGGTGCATTATTTAAGGGTAACCAGTAGGTGCATTACAATGATAACAAAACGGTGTCGTTTGAATAAGTTGACACGACAACGTTTTGAATTAAAGATCAGTCCTTGAAGCTTGAAAAGAAATCAGTCGATGGAATCACACACATGTTGAAAAGAAACCAGCAGGTGCATTCATTAAAATGTGTTCCAGTCGCAGTTTTTGCAAACGACGAAGGAAGAGCTGGTTATCAAAAGGGAATTCAAGAAATCAGTCGCTGCGATTAAGATGTCAGCAGAAGATTAAACAAGTCGCAGCAGTTGTAAGAGACAACCAGTAGCGAAGCAGTTGACGCATTATGCTATGAAGATTTACGAGAGCTGGATGTCAACTGCTGAGCTCAAATCAGTCGCTGCGATTAAGATGTCAGCAGAAGATTAAACAAGTCGCAGCAGTTGTAAGAGACAACCAGTAGCGAAGCAGTTGACGCATTATGCTATGAAGATTTACGAGAGCTGGATGTCAACTGCTGAGCTCAATTCAAATGGTGAAGACGACAAAGAATCCTGCAAAAGAAAGGACACAAAGGACAATCCCTGTCGGTACTTTACAGAGCACATTTGAACGGGAAGAATTTTGTGTCCAACGGATTTAAATTGAACAGAGGCTATTTAAGGAAGAAGAGTTGAAGGCGGCCGTCGCTCCGACGATGCTCCGGAGATTTCGTGACGGCTGAATTCTCCTAGGGTTTTGTTCGGGCCTGTCCCGGGCAGCCCGTGAAGTTTTCGGGCCGATATACGATATCGGGTCCATTTTGGTCGATTTTGAAATTTTGAGATTTTTGGGCCTAAAATTGTTTTAAACCAATATGATATAATTAAAATTAGCAAAATGTGATTTTAATTTTAAAATATGATTTTATAATGAAATATGATTTTGTTGATTAAAATTTGATTTTATCGACAAAATACGATTTTATTATAAAATGCGATTTTATGATTAAATATGATTTTGCGATAAATAATAGGATTATTTAATTTATGCATGTTAATTAGATTATCTGCATGATTGGGATGATCAAGAGCCGTGCCCAATTTGTTAGGTGTATGCGATAGGTTTTTGTGATTCGGTTTGTAAATATTTTGATTATCATTTGGGCCTGTTTGTGGCCCGTTCCCACCCCTTGATAAATGTATCCCTTGTATGTCATGGTAAATTTAAAGGTAAAATTACTAGATTTAGTGGGAGGACATCCGAAGACAGTGGACAATGACGATCAAGGATATTGAAGACCGATGATCTGTAACCCGGAAGCATTTAATAGGATTGCATTGCATATTGCATTACCCCTAGGATTGGACACAGGTCCGTGGCTGGCAACCGCGGACCGCATAGCTCTCGCGATCGATCACCCCAATATTTATATATGTGATATATAGTTAGTTGAATCCGCATGTTTTAAATTTGATTTAAAATAAATGCATGAGACCAAACTTTTAAAAAATAAAATCTCTCGTTTTAAATATGATTTAAAACTTATATCAAGATAAATGTTTATTCGATAAACTAAAGGGTATTTAAAATTGTTTAAATTTCCCTACCTTCCATCAACAATGGGTGTACGTCGATGCTACCCGTATACATGGCCCGGCTCATATTATTGAGGGGGTCATGTATGCCGGAAAGCTGTCCACGCCATTGACAATCGTTGTGAGTCGGTTGAAACTCCCTTTAACGTTGGCTCATATTATTGGGGACGTTAAGGGGACCGTCCTTCACGACTCAACATTGATGGGTAATCTTGACACGTGATAGTAAACGACGTCATATTATTGTGCCCTTACTGGACGTGAGGTGAATACATGGAGGTTGCACCGGTTGCAATCGGAAACTACCTTTCGGGGGTCATGGATGACTGATATTATTCGGGTCCATAATCGCTTGATTGGGCTCCGTGTACCCACTAAAGAAACCTGTTTTCTCGATTTCATTAGAGGGTGGTGAAATCGTTAAAATAGTGGGAGGGTAATTCATAAAACTTAATGACCATGTTTTATGTCTTAGCGTTTATTATTTATATAGT
>KQ991059.1:173961-187704 GCA_001598015.1 Dorcoceras hygrometricum | reverse complement strand
AACCATTGAGGGTCACACAAGTACTGGACTCGAGATTCCCGCATGGATAATGTGCTCATTGTGTTGAGCATGAGAAGAGGATTTTGGGGAGTGCGACTTCCTAAAAGTCAACAGGGGTCAAATCGTGATTTCCCGCTGTTGAGGGGCAAAACGGTCATTTTGCACTGGGGTTCTGAAAAATAGTTTTTCAGATCATAGTATTCAGTTTTGGAAACTGAGTCGATCGGTCCGATCTGATCGGCGATCGGAGTTATGATGAAGTCACGGTGATGGGGATGAACCGAATGTTCACCCGTTGGACCCGGGCCGTTGGGCCGGATCCAAATCCATCACTAAGTCTACTTAATGTAGACATAGACTAAATCACAAAACACAATACTCTCTTAACCCTAAACCTATTGTGCGCCGCCCTCTCCTCTCACTCAAAGCCGCCGCCGCCGCCTAGCGCCGCCGCCGCCGCCTCCTTCGCCGGAAATTGTTCCGACCAATATTTTGAGGAGAATCCGTCCGTGCCGATCTCGTCAGGCCTTCTAGTGCAGGCTGACGAAGGAGTCTCGTATCCGGTCGTGGACCTGATTGACGTTATCTACCGCCGTCTACCGTGAAGTGCCGGTTTCCTCGCGAAACTGGTCGGAGCCAGGCACGAGTTGCCAGCAAGGTAATCATCGACAAACACCCTATGAATGTCATAGATTGATTTGTTTATTGAATTGTATTGATCGTCTCCCGGCCAAATTTTGTTCCTCCGCTGCCTCGCCGGGAGGCGTGATCCGGATCCGCCTTTGTTCTCCAACAAGTGGATCCTTCCGAGGTGGAAGAACGGGAGATGTAGGACATTGAGGTCCGAACATTGTGTATTGTACTCTTTTATTCATTCAGCACTTGCATTTACTTTAGCATCGCATAACATATTTCAGCACTTGCATTCAGCACTTGCATTTTACATTCAGCACTCACGCATACACAGTTAGCACACTTGCACATACAGTCGAACAGATTTATGAGGAACATAAATCTGTTTGAATCGTTTTAAAATATAAGGATTCAGTTCTGGTGTTTTCCGCATGATTTAAAATCATACCAGATCTGTCTCCGGTGCTCTTGTGATTTTTTATATGTTCAAGAACAAGAGGTACTGCACCTCCAGTTTTAAGTAGCAGCGCGCAAAAAAAATTTAACTCTTAAAAAAGCGCGGCTGCTGATCTTTTTGATCCTATTTTACGGGACCAACCAATTGGTTAAGTTCTTCTTGCATAGCATCTATCCAACTTGGGTCAGCTAAGGCTTCATCAATTATCTTAGGTTCTTTATGCGACAAGAATGCAGCATCAAAATGATCATGAGATAGCTGGCCTCGTGTGCGAACAGGGGATTCGAAATTACCTATGACTTGCTCAGGTGGATGATTTCTATTACACCGAAGATCAAGTCCGATGGGATTTGCTCCATGTTCCCCCTGTGTTGTTGTCTAGATAGAGCTACTTGGATCTTCTGACACTAATTTATGAATGTCATTGATAGCTTGTGCATCAGATTCCAACTGTGATACTTGTTGTTCTGGGTGAATGCTGGTGTCAGCTTTGTCATCAACAGCTGTTGGTATATTTGACACTATTGCGTCAGCTGTTGGTGTATGAGTAGTAGTGTTTGTTTGCGCAATATCTGACGGAGCAATATCTGATGGAGCAGCAATTGTTTGTGCGTTGATTGCATCTTCTCCTGCTATCGTCAAATCTTGTTGAACAACATTGTGCGTTGTGTGCTGGTTGTTCTTCAGCTGTATGTCTTTGTGGCAATACGTCATCATCAGATTCTTCAAGACTTGTTGATTCCAGACGTGTGCACAAGTCGTGTAAGCTTGCTGCTGAAGTAGATTTGAAGCTAGTCTCATCAAACACAACATGAGCATATTCTTCAACAGTTAGACTTTTGATGTTGAACACACGATAAGCCTTGCTGACAGCAGAGTAACCTAAAAATATTCCTGCATCAGATTTAGGTTCAAACGCTGTTAGGTGCTTTTTTCCATTGTTGTGAAAGAAACATCTACACCCAAACACCCTGAAATAAGATATATCAGGTTTCTTGCCATGCCAGATCTCATATGGGGTTTTATCGTGCATCCGATTAATCATAGATCTGTTTTGAGTGTAACACGCTGTGTTAACTGCTTCAGCCAAATTTTTTGAGAAATACCAGAATAAGCAATCATAGATCTAGCAGCTTCTTTCAAAGTGCAGTTTCTCCTTTCAGCTAACCCGTTTTGCTGAGGAGTTCTAGCTGTCTCATGCTTTATCCCCAACTCTTCCAGATAAGAAGTTAATTTAAAATTTAGAAACTCAGTACCGCGATCACTTCTTATTCGGTTGATAGAACAAGATCTGTCATTCTGTAAACGTTTCAAAAGATGTATCAGCTGGTCGGTGGTTTTAGATTTTGCTTTTAAAAACAACACCTAAGTATATTTTGAAAAATCATCAACTTCTGCAAGGGTATAATTCGTTCCCCCTAAGCTCGTTACTGAAATAGGACCAAAAAGATCCATATGCAAGAGCTCAAGGCAACGGGTAGAACGTTTTCCGCCTTTATTTTTGAAAGTCAATTTTATTTGCTTCCCCAGCTGACATGCGGCACAGATCTTATCCTTAGAAAATTTTAATTTGGCCATACCAGAAACCATATCTTGCTCACTCAACTTAGCAAGTGTTTTGAAGTTTAGATGGTTCATTCGTTGATGCCACAGCCAGCTCTTGGAAGAGTCAACTGTAAGACATAACTGTTCAGTCCTCAACTGCTCTGACCAATCGATAACGTAGGTATTCCCCGAACGTTTACCCACCAATACGGTCAGACCATTTGAGTTCTGAACTGTGCACATGTGTTGTTGAAATTTAACTATGTAACCTTGGTCAAATAGCTGACTGATACTAATCAAATTGTGGGTTCTCTGTCATATGTCGCGCACACCCACTGTCCAGGTACCAGATAGTTGAGTCCTTAGCAGCCTTGTACCTGTTACCCGGCAATCATACAAACAGATTTTGGTACCCAATTTTACTTGGGTCCTGATTGGATTACCCCTTTCGGGATCCATACTTGAATGACCTTGACAGTTTTTCCAGTATAAGTATCCTTAAGGGTCTGTGCATAATTGTGAGGTATGTTGAATTTCGATTTCATATGTTGACCATATAGATCTCTTTTCTACTGAACCTTTTTCCGACCCGATTTTACCTTCGTCGAACTATGCCATGACTGGTTAGGAACAAATGGCTTTCGATCAGCTTTCGCTTTGTCTTTGTCCAGTCTGTTCTTTAGCCTGTTTGGCTTGGAGTTCTCAGGTTTTGAAAAGCCGATACCAGCTTTTCCATTATCTCTCAACTTGGGAGAGTTCTGGTTGTGAGGCCCCGTGCTAATTACTCAAGATAATAGCACAATTAAGAACATAATCACGGAAGCGTAAAAATCGGGCTTAAAAAATTTTCGACATAATTTAGGCCTGAACTTAAAATCATACATTCAAAATATTCATAATCAAAAAATGAGTTGACTCAAACTCATAAAAATCAGATAACAACAATAAATCTCAAATCAAATACAGATCCCCAACACATAGTAACACGAGGCATCCCCCGGTTCAATACATAAATATATAACTGGGACTCAAGGGAATGGGGATCGACCAGCTGAACCTCCACTCTGTCCAGCTTGGTTACCTGAAGCTTCTGCAAATGGGTAACACAGACCCAAATAACACAAAGCAGGAAAACAAATACGAGGCCAAGCCTCAGTACGAAGATCTCTAAATAAACAGCAACTCATAAACATGCAGTATCAAAAGTCATGAGATGCATGAGGCTGCCAAGGAAATCGGGTATCAAGACCAGTAAGTCAACTGGCAAATCAAATCAGTCGAGCATCTATACCACGCACAGAAAGTCAGCCGGTAGAAATCATCGGTCCGTGATATTCTAGCCCGTAAGCCATCACAGCTCGGTGGTATTCCGAAACGACAAGTCATTCGCTCACCACTCCGATGATAGCGTTGGACTATTCAGGCAAACACATCAGTCGCCCAGTCAAAACGTGGCTCTAATCTCGGGTCATCAATCGATCAATCTGGCTCAATATGTATGCATGAATGCCAAGAAATTCATATCTGATTTCCACATGCATAAAATATGTAAACAGCACATACAATTCAGTAATTCAGGCAGTTCACATAATTCACAGGATTCACATAAGCCAGACTCAAGACTCAGATACTCGCAAGTTATGCTCGAAGCTGTTAAATCACGCTCAATCGTACCTTCAACGACTGAATTCTACCTCAACAGATTCTTGCAAAGGCACGGTACAACCACTGAAGCAACTTAGCCTCTTCCTGCTTTCGAAAATCCCAGCAGATACCTCCTACGAACGCAAATCTGTCACAGGGCCTCACATATAAGCTTAATTCTAGTTCAAATCTAAACTTCTAAGCATCATAGCCTACGGTCAGAACCTTGCTCTAATTCTACAAGTCTACCGAAGCTAGAAACAACAAGAGATGCTCACCCAGAAACTCAAACCAGTAGAAGAACCAACGAATTTCTCTGTACGAGGACACGGCAACTTCGCACTTCTTCTCCAACGTTGATTCAGGGCTTCAATTGGGTAGCAGTCGAAAGAGAAACTCACAACGAATCCAGCGCCACCAAAATCACTCAAATCATCGGCGGAGAACGGCGGCAATCGACGGAATATAAGTCACGGTGAACATTAACTATTCGAGGGTTTGGGAAAGAAGATAAGAAATATCGGGTCCAGAATCTTTCTAAGTGTCGATCACCCTCGCCTAAATATATATAGCCCTCAAATTCAATAGCTGCTGATCACAAAATATTCAGTCGACGTGAACAGTAGATATCTTACAGCAGATACCATCTCTTTCTTTCGATAAAACCAGCAGCAACAACCAGTCGATAAATTCTCAAAGGAACATCAAAACGACACCGTTCCAACTAACTCAAACGACGTCGCAGAGCTTCACCAGCTGACAACAGATCTATTGCAAAACAACCAAAAACTGGTAACGATCTCTTCAAAAACCCATCAGCGACTGATCTCGCGACATTACACAAAACGACGACGCGTCAACTAATATAAACGACGCCGTAATGGTTACGTAAGCATTGCTGCCAACAGCTATTTACCCAGTCGCAATAATCAAAACGCAGCGTTTCAACTTATTCAAACGACGTCGCTCCTCATCATTCTCGTATTTGTGCGCCTGCTGCCAGCAGCAACCATTCTAAGCGCAACTACTGCCAGCAGATAACAACACATCATGCCTACATAATCTCTACTGATTCAAAATCCACCAGCTGAGAGCTACAGTACCGTTGACCCGCATTGACTTCCTAAATTCGCTACAACTGGTGTCTAAACAATAGCGCAACGTCTGAATTACAATGGTGAATCAGATTTCACGCGCAAAACCTTCAAAATTCATGCGATAAATCCCAAATCAATTTGGTGTCTAAACAATAGCGCAACGTCTGAATTACAATGGTGAATCAGATTTCACGCGCAAAACCTTCAAAATTCATGCGATAAATCCCAAATCAATTCGATTAATCACAAACTAAAATTCTGATTCCTCACACTGGTCATCAAATATTATCGACTCATAGTAGTCATATATCACGTTGGCTTTGACAAAGCTCATCTTATTGAACTTGTCATGTGCCGGCTATGATTGAGTACTTGTTTCTCCTTCACTGCTATCACTACTATTGAAACCCAAACCAGTTCTATCGTTTACTGATTTTTGAATTTCATGCAGCTTGTGGAGAGCATGAGCCGATTGATTCCATGAGCTCATTTCTTTAGTCAATCTTTCAACTTCAGCTTTGAGCTCACTGGATTTGTTTCTCAACAAATCATTTTCTATCTTCAGCTTACTCAATTCAGTCTTCAAACTGTCAGTATCCTCAAGCTCATCAGAACTTGATTCAATTGAACTATTTTTCAGACTTGCGTTTTCAGCCTTGATTTCCTCAAATGTGTGAGATAAACTCTTGTACTCATGGACCATATCGTTCAGTGCCTGAACTAGATCCTCACGTGTAAATTCAATATTTTAGAAATCTAATACCTCATCGTCTGAATTTTGATCAGCCATGAAGCAATGAACTTCCTCCTGTTCACTGTCACTTGATGAGGAGCTACTGGATGAAGATTCTGAGTTAGTATCTGCCCAGATTTTGGTGCTTTCCTCAGCAACCAGTACTTTCCTATCATTCTTTCTGTTGGGCCTTCTGTCAGATCTTGTTCTCATCCTCCTGTCCTTGGATCTATCAACAGATCTTTCATCAGTCTTGTCTTCTCGCTTGTATCTATCCTCCTTCTTCTCGTCTCTTCGATATCTATCATCCATTTTATTGTCATCCCTGGATCTGTCCTCCTTCTTTGGCCTATTGCAATCAGCTGCAAAGTGCCCTGGACGACCACAGTTAAAACAAGTTAAATCAGTATTAACTTTATCAGATTTATGATAATTATTATAAGGAGTAGAAGGGTTGAAAGATCTTCTCATTAATTTCCCAAACTTCTTAACGAAGAGGGACATGACGTCATCGCTGAGTTGATCAGCCGTCTTTCTAGTGCTTGGAGAGCACTGTTCAGTAGTTGCAGTAGCTAGTGCTTTCGTTGTCTGGGAGGTTGATGGGACTTCAGATCTTGTTTCGAGTTCAAATTCATATGCTTTCAGGTTTGCGAACAAATCGTGAAGCTCCATTTTGTTCAAATCCTTTGATTCCCTCATAGCCATGGTTTTCACATCCCACTCTCTTGGTAATGCTCTCATGACCTTCAACGCCAACTCTCTGTTACTGTATTCTTTGCCAAGACTGTTCAACTCGATGACAAATGCACTAAAAGCGCTCGTCAAATTCAGTCATTGTTTCGCCGTCCTTCATCTTTATTGACTCGTATTTCTGCTGAGCCACGGTCAGCTTGTTCTACTTTGTCTCGTCGCTTCCTTCACATATCTGGGTCAACCTTTCCCAGATGTTTTTGGCTGTGGCGTAGGTTTTGATTTTTCTAAACATATTTTTGTCTTTGTCCAGCGTCTTGTAAAGTATATCCCTGGCCACGTTGTCTAAGTTTGCTTTCTTTTTATCTTCACTTGTATACTCATGTCTGGCCTTCTCAAGGAACTGAGGCTCGCCATTGGATATAGCAAACGCTAGATTAGGCTTCATAATCTTCAGCGGCCCTTCAGTGAGGACTCACATTTCATCATCTAAGGCAGCCAGATGCGCTTGCATGCGTATCTTCCAGTAGTCATAGTCCTCCCTTGAAAACAAAGGAATCTTGTTGTGAAAGTAGACATATTGAGATATAATAAAGCACAAAAGATAACTGTTCAATACTGAGATACACAGGCTCTGATACCAATTGAAAGTCCCGAAAATAAAATCAATGTAGTTCGAAAAACAGTTGCAAGAGTTCAGAAGGTGGGGGGGGGTTGAATGAACTCTTGGTATTTTCAAATTTTCGAAACCTTTTAAAAACAGTTTTACAAGCGCTGCTTAACTTAAATCCGAGTTACCAGCTTTAAGGATCTAAGTTTAATCAAATCTCTCGGCCAACAAAAGTTTGTGCGGAAAAAGGCCGATTAATTTGTGAACAGATAACTTAATAAATAAATGATGCGTAATGTAAAAAGTAAGAGTTCAGAGTTTGTTTGTGGAAGTTCGGATATAAATATCCTACGTCTCCCCTTCTTCCTTTTCAGAGAGGTTCCACTAGAAGATTTGATTTGTACAGGCCTTCTGCAGACACCCGATCACCGAGCCTCGCTCAAGGTGAACTCCTAGCAACACCACAAATAACGCAGTCACAGCTGCTGGTTTACAACACAATATTTTCTCAAACGACTTTTAAGATAGCACGTTTGTTACAGACTCAAATGGATATAACAATGAGATACAATGCTATTGAGACTGTATATTCTCTGGTTTCTAAGCAATGAAACTTGATTAAAAAATGAACCAGAGAATGACTCTAAGGTTTATCTATGAGGATCAGTGGTTGTTTTCTTCGAGTGTTTGGGATTCTGAGAATGATGGCTTCAAAATGCAAAGCGCTCGTAAATTTTACAGAGTAACAGCAATAGCAATAGCGAGAGTTTTTTATCAATTCAAATCTTCTGCTATTTATACTCTTTTCTCAACGGTCGATTAATTCTGTTATGGAAATAAAATCCCTTTTGAATTTTTGAAAATCGTACGCCATCAATCCTGCTCCACTACATGGTAAATCGCATATCGTCAGAAGCAAAAATATAATTTCCATATATGTGCAATCCCGTTGTAACGACATCTGCAAATGTGTACTATTTACCGAAAAATAGTACCAATCTCGTGTGCTTAATTCCAGGCATTTGTACGATTCTGTTATGGCCATCGATCTTTTCCAAAATGAGTAATCGATCGAATTTGAATCAACTTAATGCTTGTGCCTGAAATCTTTTTCTGTTGACAGATATTTTACTTGAGGACGAATGAATAGTCCATCGCTGTTCGAATAAATATCTGTCGCGGTAAAACAATATCTGACCACTTGAATTTTCAGAAAGGCTGACGTCAACATATCTGTTATACAAACACTGTACTGCTATCCGTTGAAAACACTGTAGCGGTAACTGTTCCTCTTACTGTAGCGATATCTGATGGTGACGTCACAGTCTTTGATAACTCTACTACATACACATATCTGTTGACAGCATCCTTCGCTTGTTAACCGTATCGTATAGTTCCTGTTGAACTTCACTGTTACGATATCTGTCGACAGTAACCTTCTCTATTCCAACATCAACCGCTGTTGGCAGATACCTTTGGTACAATTACGATGTATGTTGGAAGCAACCATCACTCTGAATACACTTCCAACAGTAACTATCTGATCCGATAACCCAAATAACTGATTTGATAACCCGACTGTCTCAGAACCCGAATCTGATCAACCCGATATCATAACTGTAATTCAAACCAATAACCGTTGTCAGCAACTCTGATATATTATGAAAAGATTATTCGAATATCATCGTTTAAGTCCCAAATCTTTTCTTATTTTAGTTATCATGAAAACTATAAATTTTATCCTATCACTTTTTGATTCCCACAAAAAGGGAGAGAATTGTTTGATTATGCATATGTTATTTGAGGTTTTGTGTAAATCAAAAAGGAGAGATTGATGGATCTTGATAACAGATCCAGATCTTAGTTTTGAATTACACAAAACCTGTTATTGTGTTTCTAACAAATCTACGTAGTGTACAGATGTAAACAGTAGGATTATTCGAATATCATCGTTTAAGTCCCAAATCTTTTCTTATTTTAGTTATCATGAAAACTATAAATTTTATCCTATCACTTTTTGATTCCCACAAAAAGGGAGAGAATTGTTTGATTATGCATATGTTATTTGAGGTTTTGTGTAAATCAAAAAGGAGAGATTGATGGATCTTGATAACAGATCCAGATCTTAGTTTTGAATTACACAAAACCTGTTATTGTGTTTCTAACAAATCTACGTAGTGTACAGATGTAAACAGTAGAAATCTAACGAAGGAACGACGAAGAGATGTATTTCAGTTGTTGGAGTAGTTGAACAGAAGAACAATGTGGAATAAGATGTTACAAAGATGTTTCAGCTGTTGCAATCAGAAGTAATGAAGAATATTCAGAAGCTGACAGAAGAAGTTATCAGATGCTCATTAGTGAAGAGAAGCAATCAGCTGTTGAAATGAAGCGAAGTCTGATGACGTGAAGAAACTGACAAAGAGAAGACGTATCAGATATGCTTACGTGGTCTGACTTGCTTACATGGAGTCCAGCTGTACTCACTGTTTCAGTAGTGAAGAAAAGATGTATCAACCGTAGCGCTAAACAGAAGATGCAATCAGCTGTTGCAAGCATTCATCAGTTGCAAGCAATCAACTGTTGCAAACAGAAGTCAAGACCAGTAGTTGATACAACAGAATAGCTGGACCAGTCCAGCAGTTGATACAACAGATGGATCAGCTGGAGTAGCTGGACCAGTTGGTGCACAAAGAATGTTCAGCTGAAGAGATTTTGTATCAGCTGGAGTAGCTGGACCAGCGGATGCACAAAGAACGATCAGCTGGACATATACATGACCAACAGCTGGAACAACTGAAGGTAGACGAGAACAGCTGAAGAGATCTGAAGATAGAGCTGAAGAGAGATCTGATGTACAGGAGATCTGAACGAACAGCTGATGTGATATACAAAGAAAACCAACAGCTATTGAGCGAAGTGTGATAACGAAGAAAACTATCAGCTGTTGGAATGAATTAGTTGAATATGAAACAACAGCTGAGCGAACAGAAAATGAAACAGCTGTTGCACATCAACAAAGATGCATCAGCTGTTGCAATGAAGAAACTTGTTATCGGAAATTGATTACACGTGGAGCAGCTGATCAAATAAGGAGCAGTGGTTTATCAGCTGGATCGTGAGGAGAATTGTGGCATCAGCTGATGAACAACTCAGATGAAGAACATTAAGAAGCGATCAGCCGCTGGAACATAAAAGCAAAATGGAAAGAATCAATGGCTGAAATTGAGTCGTGCAATTGCCTTAAATCAAGGGGACAAGATTAGTACTATTCTGGGAAATAGTACAATATACAGAGGATGATTGCACCAATTTGGGAAGAAGACAAATTGTCCTTGACAAGCGCAGAAGGATTTGAATCTACTATCTAATGGCCATATTTGGAGAGAGCTTTATATACGAAGATTTTGAAGAAGATAATAAGATCACTCCATAAGGAACGAAGCACAGAGAAATTACAGATGGAAGAAAACAGGAAAGATGAAGCAGTCGACCATCATTAGAGAGGAGCTTATTGCAGTGTCGACTGCTGAGTCTTCATCAGCTATTTAGGAGCATTTCCCAAGTGTGTGAAATTTATTATTTCGAGAGTTGTTCTTACACTGTGTATCTCACACACAGAGATTCATTCACATTCTTGAGAGTTGAGCGATATTGTATAGTGAATGAATCTCAAACCAAAATGCAAAATCAGATCCCGTCCAAGCACGAATATGTTAAACTCTATGTTTGTAGCCTTTCTCACATAGGCGTAAAACAAGTGAGTGACACAGCCGAGGGCTGGTGTAAAGTCTAGGAGTTCACCTGGAGCGAGGCTCGGTGATTGGGTCTGTGGATCAAATTCTTCTAATGGAACCTTCCGAGGCGGAAGAAGGGGAGACGTAGGATATTTGTATCCGAACTTCCATAAACAAACAGCTGGTACAATTCTTTAAGCTTTCCGCATAACACTTTAATTTAGATCGCATATCAACTGTCACACACACGCACAATTAAACAGATTTCTAACAGAAATTTGTTTGCATCGTTTTAAATTATTAGGATTCATTTCTGGTGTTTTCCGCATGTTTTTATTACATAACAGATCTTTATCCGGTGCTTGATTAATGTTCAAGAACCCGATGTATTGCACCTTTTTGTAGCAGCGTAAAATTTTTAACAGTAGCAGCGCTCGCTCGCCTTATTTCTATTTAGGATCAGATCTCACGCCCCTCCTTTGTGTTGTTTATTTTATTGCATCGAGAGATCTGATCCTCGGTCCTAACAACCTTCATCGTCGAAAAGATAGGGATATTGCTTTCGTATCTTCTCCTCCATTTCCCACGTGGCTTCTCTTTCGGTGTGGTTGGACCATTGGACTTTGACGTACGGCATTGTTCTTCGTCTAAGTACCTGGTCCTTTGTGTCCATGATTCGGATTGGGACTTCTTCATAGCTCAGTCCTTGGTTCAAATTCCCTTCCACGAGGAGTGGTCCTTCATCGAGAACATGACTAGAATCCGTGATATATATCCTTAGTTGTGAGACATGGAAGACATTGTGGATTCTTGACATACTGGACGATAAGGCCAGTCTGTATGCAAGTGTACCTACTCTTTCCAAGATTTGAAATGGTCCGACATACCTGGGATTCAGCTTTTTGATTTTATCGAATCGGACTACTCCTTTCATTGGAGAAACCTTGAGATACACTTTTTCACCTACCTCGAAGGTCAATGGTCTTCTCTTTTGATCTGACCAGCTTTTATGTCGATCCTGGGCTGCCTTCAGTCTCTCCTTTATGATGGCTACCTTTTTCATCGTCTCCTGGACGAGTTCAGGTCCTGTGATAGCCTTTTATCCCACTTCATCCCAATACAGAGGCGATCGACATTTTCGTCCATATAGGGCCTCATATAGTGCCATTCCTATGCTGCTGTGGTAGCTATTGTTGTATGCGAACTCAATTAGAGGCAGATGTTCGCTCCAATTACTATCAAAGTCTAACGTGCATGTCCACAGCATGTCTTCTAGTGTCTGGATGGTTCTCTCACTTTGGCCATCGATCTGTGGATGATTAGCCGTACTGAGGGTGACCTTACTTCCCATTGCTTCTTGGAAGCTCTTCCAAAAACGAGACACGAATCTTGGATCCCTATCTGACAGAATTCTGGTTGGAACCCCATGCAGTCTGACGATGTTGTCCATGTACAACGAAGCGAGCTTATACAAGCCGTAGTTCATTCAGACAGGCAGAAAGTGCGTGGACTTCGTCAACCTATCCACGATTACCCATATTCCATCATAGCCTAGTCTCGTCTTTGGTAGACCGACTACAAAGTCCATGGATATATTTTCCCACTTCCACTATGGAATTTCCAGTGGTTGTAATAATCCTCCAGGTCTTTGATGTTCTGCCTTGAATTGTTGACATACGTGGCACCTAGCAACAAAATCAGCAACATCTCTTTTTATCCTATTCCACCAGAAGTGTTATTTTAAATCCCTATACATCTTTGTACTTCCTGGGTGGTTTGAGAACTTAGATTTATGTGCTTTATACATTACTTCCTGACGGAGGTTATCGACGTCGGGCACACATAATCTTCCTTTCATCCACATGATTCCTTTTTGGTCTACTTGAAACTCTGACACTTTCCCTTTCTTGATTTGTTCCTTAAGTTGGGTCAGAGAATGGTCTCGATCCTGATTGATTTTGACCAATTCTTTGAGGCACGGTTGAGCTGAGAGTGAGGATAGTATGACCTTGTTCATGTTCTTCCAACTACCTTCTTTGCCTTTCCTGGATGGTAGTTTATTGTCAAGTCGTAGTCTTTCAAAAGCTCGAGCCATCGTCTTTTTCCCAAATTCAATTATTTCTGAGTGAATATATACTTGAGACTCTGATGGTCGGTGAATACTTCACATTTTTCCCCGTAAAGATAGTGTCGCCAAATATTTAGAGCAAAAACCACCGCAGCTAGCTCTAGATCATGGGTTGGTAGTTGTGTTCATGCGTATTTAGTTTTCTTGAGGCATAAGCAATTACTCTACCCTCTTGAATGAGTACACACCCTAGTCCTCCTTTCGATGCATCGTTATAGATGGTAAAGCTTTTGTCCCCTACAGGTAGAGTTAGAACAGGGGCAGATGCAAGCTTTGTCTTTAGAGTTTCGAAACTTGCCTCACATTCTTCGTTCCAGTTGAACTTGAAGTTCTTCTGTGTGAGTCTAGTGAGTGGTAAGGCTATCGAAGAGAAGCCTTCTACAAACTTACGATAATAGCCGGCTAATCCCAAGAAGCTTCTAACTTTTGTCACCGTCTTAGGTATAGGCCAGTCCATGATAGCTTCTAC
>KQ991059.1:122540-144915 GCA_001598015.1 Dorcoceras hygrometricum | reverse complement strand
ATATCTCCATTGATAGAATTAAGAGATTAGTAAAAGATGGAGTACTTAGTACTTTGGATTTTACTAATTTCAAGACTTGTGTTGACTGCATTAAGGACAAGCAGAAAAACAAATCTAAAAAAAGGTGCCAAGAGGAGTACTACATTATTAGAAATCATAAATTCAGATATATGCTGTCCAAACATGGATATGCATAGTTCGAAATATTTCATCACCTTTATTGATGATTACTCACGATACATTTATATCTACTTGCTTCATAATAAGAACGAAGCATTGGATGCCTTTAATTAAGTTAAGGCTGAAGTAGAAAAACAATGTGATAAACAAATAAAGATCGTGAGAACTGATAGAGGTGGTAATTTAGGTCCTTTTGTTTCTTCAAGAGATAGAGGTGGTAATTTAGGTCCTTTTGTGAAGTTTCTTCAAGAACATGGGATTGTTGCCCAATACACTACGCCTGGTTATCCGGACCAAAATGGTGTGGAAAGAAGAAACCGAACTTTAATGGGCATGGTTAGGAGTATGCAAAGCAACTCCAAACTTCCTAAATCCTTGTGGACAGATGCTCTTAAACGGCAGTGCATATATTAAACCGAGTTCCAACCAAGGCCGTCCCAAAGACGCCATTTCAATTATGGAAAGGTTGGAAATCGAGTTTGCAACATATACACTTTTGGGGATGTCCGTCTGAAGTAAGAGTTTATAATCCACAAGAAAAGAAACTAGACCCAAAAACTATAAGTGGATATTTCATTGGGTATGCCGAAAAATCCAAAGGGTATAGATTCTATTGTCCATCTCATAGCACTAGGATTGTGGAAACAAGAAATGCCAAATTTCTTGAAGATGAATTGATTAGTGGGAGTGATAGTTCTCAAGATATCATTCTTGAGAATGATCACATTAATGATTGACACTCTTATTCAAGATATCCATTGGTCATTTACACCCCTTAAGATCCAATGGGTGTTGTACAACCAATACATGAGAATCCACAGAATGCTGATAACAATCTAGAGGATCATATTGTTCAAGTGGAACAAGGGGAAAATGTTGATCAATCCGCTGACCAACACACTCTCCAAAGTGACACACCTTAAGAAGATCAACTAGAATAAGGAGATCAGCAATACCTAGTGACTATTTCTTGTATCTGCAAGAATCGGATTTTACTGTTGGAGCGGACAGTGATCCTGAAAAATTTTCACAGTCATAAGCTGTAGTGAATCAAAATTTTGGTACGATGCTATGAATGAAGAAATGAATTCTATGGCATCGAACGAAGTCTGGGATCTTGTTCCATTGCCTGATGGTGCTCGAACCATTGGATGTAAATGGGTCTTTAATACAAAGAAAGACCCATCAGACAACAGTGAAAGATATAAAGAAAGACTCATTGCTAAGGGATTCACTCAACGCGAAGGAATTTATTACAAAGAGACATTTTCCCCCGTCTCCAAGAAGGATTCTCTTCGCATGATTATGGCATTAGTTGCACATTTTGACTTGGAGTTGCAACAAATGGATGTGAAAATAGCATTTCTTAATGGTGAGCTATAGGAAGAGGTTTAGATGAAACAACCTGAAGGATTTTCCTCTAGTGGTGGTGAGCACTTGGTGTGAAAGCTTAGGAAATCCATATATGGATTGAAACAAGCATCCCGTCAATGGTATTTAAAATTTCATGATGTTATCTCTTCATTTGGTTTTGTCGAGAATGTCATGGATCAATGTATATATCAGAAGTTTAGTGGGAGCAATATTTGTTTTCCTCATTCTATATGTGGATGATATTATACTTTCAACCAATGATAGGTGTCAGGCCTCGTGGTCACATCAGAGACAAAACACGCAAAACAAAGCGGAAGCAACTAAAAAGTGGTTAAAATTTTTGCTTTTGGCCTGACAGAAAGATAACATAATTTAAAATACAATGATACTCAAAGTAATCCCAGTTAAATAAATCTACAACATCACAAACAGTCAAGTACAACAAATTACCCAACGGCTGAATACAACACAAGTACTAAGAGACTGACAGCTATATAGATCTAAGCATCACCCGGGACATCCCACCCAAAGTGATACCAGTGCATATAAATACTATACATAACTGGGACACTCTATATACCTCCTGGGGCACCTCCAGCTGGGTCAAAGCCACGGCCAGCGGAATAACCTGGAAAACCTGAATCACAAACAGGAAAACAACACAACAGCCCCAGAGGGACCTAGGGGTCAAACCCCAGTACGAAGGGAAACTATAAAACAGCAATGAATAACAAAAGATATAATGCTAATGCTATGCATGAGGGACAATGAAACAGCCGAAGGCTACAACCAAGGAAGGGAGCCAAGGAATTCAAAAGCTAACAAGAGATTCTACGATGAATGGTGGCCACTGGTGTGTGTACAAGCATACGGGAATTACCCGCTCATCTTTACACCACACCTGAATACCAGATGCATCAACAACTCAACCTGCTGTTGCCCAACCCATGAACTGTGGTAGTTAACCACTCGGCGCATGAGGGCTAACAGACCAGCAGGGAGATGAGACTGCGGTATTGCCGCTCGCCCTCGCATCCTGGTAAGAAAACAGAGCAACAACAAAGCACGGCTACAGCAGCTGAAATGGAAATGATAGTGTGTATGCAATGCAACAGCGGAACAACATATAAACAACAAGCAATGCACACACTGCAAGCAACATAATATGCATGCCAATTCCAGCCGTAATATAAGCTCAAAATCCGTACCTCACCAGCTCCTGAGCTACAATTACCACACACAGCTGCTACAACGAAGTCAAAGCAACACAGATCTGTCACCTGCTATACCAACACAAGCTACTGCTCAAAAGCCGAAACACAAAACAACAGCAGCTGGGAGCTACAACTCCACCAGTGCTTATCTACCTTCATAACTCAACGGAAAGCTCTAACAAAGCTTAAAGGTATAATTCTCACTTACCCCAACGAAACTACTGGCACGGCAGGGAACTCTTATGCTAGCAAACTACACAAGGGAGATGTCTAGCAATCCTGCGATCCTTTTCCATCTCCTCCAAAGCCTTCTAAAGAGGTATAGAACGAAGCGCCTTAGCGAGAGGAGTCCAACGCTACAACTCTCACTCTTGTCGAAGTTGTCTACCACCGGAAATTAGGACGGATAAGGTTACGGTGAACAGTAACTAGGGTATCGCGACAATATTTGGAAACGAAGGAAATATTTCTAAGTGTCGGGGAAACAAATAATAGAGAACAACAGCTAAGTTCTCTATTAAATACACTTCTCAACAGCCAACAGAAACAAGAACTGATTCCACCGACAAAACAGTCGCCATCGCTGTTATATCAACCAACGGTTGAAATCTCGCATCAGCTGGATACGCGCTAATACACCAACGACAGAAATATCAACTGCTGAAATCTAACGAAGCATTGCTGCTCCAATTGATTCCTACTGCTACTGCTAGAACGTACATCTAAATCAAATGTCACCAACGACTGACTCAACAGCTGGTACTCAAACAAACGTCTCCCACGCAACGTCTGATATCTTTCCAACTTCTGATTCCAAAACTTAGGAAAATTCGATGTCTACGCCAAGCACATCGACCAACAGCTGGTCCAAACCCGACCAACACCTGATTGTGAAAACACAGGTGTCACATATCTCCCCCACTAAAACATGATTTCGTCCTCAAAATCAACAAGTCCAGGAACAACTCAACTGAACCCAAGAGTTCAAGATAACTGAGAACACAACAAACAACAACTAGGTAAAGAACAACCAAAAACTAACGACTACTGGAAAATCTGAGACAACATCTATTCAAACAGATGCGGCCACTCACGCCGCATCTTCTCTTCCAGCTCCCAGGTCGCTTCTTCCCTACCATGTTTGCTCCATTGCACCATTACCAAGGGAATGGTTTTATTCCTCAACTGTTTCTCTTTTCTATCTAGGATTCACAAGGGATATTCAACGTAGCTCAGCGTCTGATCTAGCTCAACCTCGTCAGTTCTCAACACATGACACGGATCTGGCTCGTACTTCCTCAACATGGAAAAATTAAAGACATCATGTAGAGAAGATAAATCTGGTGGCAACAACAGCCGATACGCAAAAGGGCCAATACTCTCAACAATTTCATACGGACCAACATAACGAGGGGCTAACTTTCCGTTGTGACCAAAACACATAACACTGCGAAATGGAGAAACTTTAAGGAACACTTGATCACCAACCTGAAACTCTAGAGGTCGACGCCTCTTATTATCATAACTGGCTTGGCGATCCTGGGCAGCTTTCATCCGCTGTCGAATAAGATCCACGTGATCCTTCATCTGCTGCACAAAATCGGGGGATGACAGATGCTTCTCCCCCACTTCTTCCCAACATACAGGCGATCTGCACTTCCTACAATACAAAGCCTCAAACGGCGCCATGCCAATCTTCACTTGGTAGCTATTATTGTAGGAAAACAACCAAAGACAACGCGTCTTGCCAGCTACCACCAAAATCCATCACAACAGCCCGCAACATATCCTCCAACGTCTGGATAGTTCTCTCAGATTGGCCATCTGTCTGGGGGTGATATGCTGTACTCATAGCCAATTTGGTACCCAAGGCTGCTTGCAAACTCTTCCAAAACCTGGAAGTAAACCTTGGATCTCGGTCAGAAATGATCGAAACAGGCACACCGTGCAATCTTACCACAAAATCGACGTACAGTTTCTCCATTTTCTTCAAAGAAAACGTCATACCATAGGGAATGAAGTGTGCAGACTTCGACAATCTGTCGATAACAATCCAAATCGCATCGCAACCTCTGCTAGAACGAGTCAAATGCGTCACAAAATCCATCGCTATGTGATCCAATTCCATTGGGGCACTTCTAAACTCTGCAACAGACCACCAGGTCTCATCCTTTCAGCCTTAACCTGCTGACAGTTCAAGCAACGAGCAACAAAACCAGCAACGTCGCTCTTCAAACCAGCCCACCAGAAGTGCGGCTTCAACTCATGGTACATCTTCCGTGCACCAGGATGAACACTTTGTCTACTGCAATGTGCTTCTCTAAGGATCTCCTCCCGAAGATCTATCAAATTGGGCACAACCAATCGACCACGGAAACGCAAACAACCATTAGACGAAACAGAATAGTCCTCAAGCTAACCAGCCCTGACCTTCAACTTCAACTCATGGATGGAAGGATCTGTCCTTTGAACCGCTCTAATGCTCGAATGATCTGTGGCTCAAATTGGAAAGAAGAAACCACCATATAATACTCAGCACCAGGATGAACACTGTGTCTACTGCAATGTGCTTCTCTAAGGATCTCCTCCCGAAAATCTATCAAATTGGGCACAACCAATCGACCACGGAAACGCAAACAACCATTAGACGAAACAGAATAGTCCTCAAGCTAACCAGCCCTGACCTTCAACTTCAACTCATGGATGGAAGTATCTGTCCTTTGAACCGCTCTAATGCTCGAATGATCTGTGGCTCAAATTGGAAAGAAGAAACCACCATATAATACTCAGCCGGGTAAAACCTCCAACCCGTAGTGCTAAGATGCTCACGGTCTTTAGAAACATACAACGACGCAAGCATATCTCCTTGAGCCTTTCTGCTCAACGCATCAGCCACTACATTAACTTTCCCAGGCTGGTACTTGATCTCACAATCAAAGTCCTTCAGCAGCTCCATCCATCTACGTTGTCTTATATTCAAGTCAGGCTGCGAAAACAAATACTGCAAACTCTTGTGGTCCGAGTACACCACAAACTGCTCGCCATACAGATAGTGGCGCCAAATCTTCAACGCAAAGACCACCGCTGCTAGCTCCAAATCATGAACTGGATAACGAGTCTCATGCGGTTTCAACTGTCGCGAGGCATACGCAATGACTCGTCCATGTTGCATCAACACACAGCCCAATCCATTGAGTGAAGCATCGGAACACACGACGTAACCACCTGAACCAGACGACAAAGCCAACACAAGCATAGTAGTCAATCTCTCTTTGAGCAATTGAAAAGCATTCTCACATTGCTCAGTCCACACGAACCGCTTGTCTTTCTGAGTCAACTGAGTCATCGGCCTAGCTATACTAGAGAAACGCTCTATAAAACGACGGTAATAGCCAGCTAGACCCAAGAAACAACGAACCTCAGACACATTCCTAGGTCGCTCCCAGTTCAAAACAGCATCTACTTTACTGGGATTCACAGAAATGCCATCCGCTGAAATCACATGACCAAAAAACACCACGCGATCCAGCCAAAACTCGCACATAGAGAATTTAGCATACGCTGCGAGTCTCTCAATGTCTGAAGGACAACTCTCAAATGCTCCTTGTGCTCCAAAGGAGTCTTCAAATAGACCAAAATGTCGTCGATGAACACTATCACAAACTGATCTATAAAGTCACGGAAGACTCGGTTCATCAAATCCATGAAGACTGCAGGAGCATTGGTCAATCCGAAAGGCATTACCAGAAACTCAAAATGCCCGTACCTAGTACGAAAAGCAGTCTTCGCTACATATTGATCTCTAACTCTCAGCTGATGGTACCCTGAACGTAGATCGATCTTCGAATATACAGCAGAGCCTTGCAACTGGTCAAACAAGTCGTCGATCCTCGGCAACGGGTACTTATTCTTCACGGTAGCCTTGTTCAACTGTCGGAAATCAATGTACATTCTCATTGTGCCATCCTTCTTCTTGACAAAAAAGATAGGCGCTCCCCACGGTGACATGCTAGGTCTGATAAAACCTTTCTCCAGCAAATCATCCAGTTGCACCTTGAGCTCTCTCAATTCAGCAGGCGCTAATCGATATGATGCACATGAAATCGGAGCTGTGCCAGGCACCAACTCAATGCTGAATTCAATCTCCCTCTACGGAGGAAAACCAGGAATCTCCTCCGAAAACACATCAGGAAAATGACGCACCACTGGAACGTCGCTGAGCTGCACATGCGAAGAAGATGCATCCAACGCGTAGATCATAAAACCCGCATTCTCCACCGACAACAAGCTGAACATCTCCATCGCTGAGATCAACGGAATCTTCGACTGAGAATCCGCACCATAGAAATTCCATTTCTCACCTGACTGAGGCCTAAAACGTACAATCCCATGGAAACAATCCACGGAGGCCCTATATCTGGACAACACATCCATTCCCACTATGCAGTCAAAATCCCACAACATCAGACGAATCAAATTAGCCATCAAAACATGCTCACCATCTGGACAACACATCCATTCCCACTATGCAGTCAAAATCCCACAACATCAGACGAATCAAATTCGCCATCAAAACATGCTCACCAAACCTCAGAACGTCATTCAGCAAAACTTCTTGGGAGTACAAGCTCGTACCGCCAGGAGTAGAAACAGACACAACATCGTGCAAAGGAAAGGTATGCAGACCATGCTCGATCACAAAAGAATCAACAATAAACGAATGCGATGCGCCAGTGTCAAACAACACTAGTGCAGAAAAATCAAAGACAGAACAGAAACATCATAGAAATCACATATCACACCAACAATATGCAGCACATAAGTCACATAGTCAAGCACAAGCAACACACGACACTGTGTCTAGACTCAAGTGTGATCAAAGAAATCGAGCTTAACCCAGCTTAAGCTCGGATACCAAAAATTTCAGGCCTCGTGCTCACATCAGAAACAAAACACGCAAAACAAGCAGAAGCAACTAAAAAGTGGTTAAAATTTTTTCTTTTGGCCTGACAGAAAGATAACATAATTTAAAATACAACGATACTAAAGTAATCCCAGTTTAATAAATCTACAACAACACAAACAGTCAAGTACAACAAATTTCCCAACTGCTGAATACAACACAAGTACTAAAAGACTGCCAGCTATATAGATCTAAGCATCACCCGGGACATTCCACCCAAAGTGATACCAGTGCATATAAATACTATACATAACTGGGACACTCTATCTACCTCCTGGGGTACTTCCAGCTGGGTCAAAGCCACGGCCAGCAGAATAACCTAAAGAACCTGAATCACAAACAGGCAAACAACACAACAGCCCCAGCGGGACCTAGGGGTCAAACCCCTGTACGGAGAGAAACTATAAACAGCAATGAATAACAAAAGATATAATGCTAATGCTATGCATGAGGGACAATGCAACAGCCGAAGGCTACAACCAAGGAAGGGAGCCAAGGAATTCAACAGCTAACAACATATTCTACGAAGAATGGTGGCCACTGGTGTGTGTACAAGCATACGGGAATTACCCACTCATCTTTACACCACACCTGAATACCAGATGAATCAACAACTCAACCTGCTGTTGCCCAACCCATGAACTGTGGTAGTTAACCACTCGACGCATGAGGGCTAACAGACCAGAAGGGAGATGAGAGTGCGGTATTGCCGCTCGCCCTTGCATCCTGGTAAGAAAACAGAGTAACAAAAAAGCACGGCTACAACAGTTGAAATGGAAATGATAGTGCGTATGCAATGCAACAGCTGAAAATCATATAAACAAAAAGCAATGCACACACAGCAAACTACATAATATCCATGCCAATTCCAGCCGTAATATAAACTCAAAATCCGTACATCACCAGCTCCTGAGCTACAATTATCACACACAGCTGCTACAAAGAAGTCAAAGCAACACAGATCTGTCACCTGCTATACCAAAACAAGCTACTGCTCAAAAGCCGAAAAACAAAACAACAGTAGCTGGGAGCTACAACTCCACCAGCGTTTATCTACCTTCCTAACTCAACGGAAAGTTCTAACAAAGCTTAAAGGTAGAATTCTCACTCACCCCAACGAAACTACTGGCACAACAGGGAACGCTGATGCTAGCAAACTACACAAGGGAGATGTCTAGCGATCCTGCGATCCTTTTCCAGCTCCTCCAAAGCCTTCTAAAGAGGTATAGAACAAAGCGCCTTAGCGAGAGGAGTCCAACGCTACCACTCTCACTCTTGTCAGAGTTGTCTACCACCGGAAATTAGGACGGACAAGGTTACGGTGAACATTAACTAGGGTATCGCGACAAGATTTGGAAATGAAGAAAATATTTCTAAGTGTCGGGGAAACAACTAATAGAGAACAATAGCTAATTCCACTATTAAATACACTTCTCAACAGCCGACAGAAAACAAGAACTGATTCCACCGACAAAACAGTCACCATCGCTGTTATATCAACCAGCGGTTGAAATCTCGCATCAGCTGGATACGCGCTAATACACCAACGAATGAAATATCAACTGCTGAAATCTAAAGCATTTCTGCTCCAATTGATTCCTACTGCTACTGCTAGAACGTACATATAAATCAAATCTCACCAACGACTGACTCAACAGCTGGTACTCAAACAAACGTCTCCCACGCAATGTCTGATATCTTTCCAACCGCTGATTCCAACACTTAGGCAAATTTGATGTCTACGCCAAGCACATCGACCAACAGCTGGTCTAAACCTGACCAACACCTGATTGTGAAAACACAGGTCTCACAATAGGGGTTTTCTATATGAGGTGAAACAATTTCTATCTAAAAACTTTGATATGAAGGATATGGGTGATGCATCTTATGTCATCGGCATCAAGATAAATCGAGATAGATATCGTGGGATCTTAGGATTATCTAAAGAAACCTATAACAACAAATTTTTAGAGAGATTTTTGAATGAAAGATTGTTCACCTAGTGTGGCTCCTGTTGTGAAAGGAGATCAATTCAATTTGGATCAATGCCCAAAAAATGACTTTGAAAAGGAACAAATGAAAACATTCCTTATGCTTCCGCTGTCGGAAGCTGATGTATGCTCAAGTTTGTACTAGACCTGATATTGCATACATAGTCGGAATGTTGGGTAGTTATCAGGTTTAGACCACTGGAAAGCTGCAAAGAAAGTGTTGAGGTACCTTCAAGGGACAAAAGACTACATTCTTATGTTCAGACGACTGACAACCTGAAAGTCATTGGCTACACTGATTCAGACTATGCTGGCTGCATGGACTCAGGAAAATCCACTTCAGGATATATTTTCTTGCTAGTCGATGGAGCTGTATCTTGGACAAGTGCAAAGCAGTCTTTTACTGCTTGTTTTGAGGCCACCTCACATGGTGTTTGGATGAAGAGTTTCATTTCTGGGCTTAGAGTTGTGGATTCCATTTCTAGGCCATTGAGGATATTCTATGACAATTCAGCTGTCGTCTTTATGGCTAAAAACATAAAAGAGGGAGTCGAAGCAAGCACATCAATATGAAGTACTTAGCCATAAGAGAACGTGTTAAAGATAAGACAGTGGTCATTGAACACATTAGCACTGAATTGATGATTGCTGATCCTTTGACTAAGGGCATGCCATCGCAAAAATTTAAGGATCATGTAGACAGAATGGGACTGGATTCCCTTATGTAATTATTGTTGTATGAACAATTTTCAGTTATTAATGAAATTTTATTACGATGTTTACTCATATTTTGCACAGCATTCATTGTTTGAGAAATATCACTAAAGTTAGACCTTGAATAAACATGAGGTTTATTCATTAGTTATATCTGTAGAGGAACATAGTATATCATGATACATGGAAGATAATACTCGATCTTAGGGGACTTATCACCATGATTCATGTATTTTTTTTACTCAGTTGTGATGATGTGATACTTATGTGCCAAGTGGGAGATTATTAGACATATTTTTATCCGGATATCAAAAATATTATCTTATAAGTGACACATATAGATTTCGATTGAGATTTTATCATGCTCATCTTTTTATCTTTGTTAAATGGCCAAATAATGGAAGATTTAGATGTGCACAATCTATAAGCATTTTAAACAATCAAAATATGTAAAGATGTATCTTATCGAGATCTGTCACTATCTTGATAGATTTGTTGATGGCACAAATCATCTATAAATAGTGGCTATGGGTCCCTAAGCACACACAATGAAAATCATTCACACCATCTATTGTGAGGTCTGGAGTGCTTAGAAGGCTCTGTAGCAATTTCAGTTCGTTTCTCGTTCTTTTTAAAGTTCCGCATAAGAATCAATTGCCGGAGGTAATTCTTGATCCGTTTTCCGCATTCAATATCATGTTATTCTGTCCAACATGATTTAAATTTTTACATTCGGAACATTTTTTCGGCTAAAACAAGGTTAATCTAAAGCTACATCTATATGAGAGTTGCCGAAGTTGTGCTAAAAGCAGAAAGTATTTAATGATACATTAAGGTACAATACATGAATTACATGCACATTTATTGGCTTTAGACTTTCGTTCAAGGATTCATCCGATGTGTCTATGGATAACAATTATTAGCGTTGGATCCAAAGTGTGTATATACATAGAAGGAAGATCATCAGATGACTAGTTACAGACGCTACTCAATAAACAATTCCCAATACACGAATGATACAACAAGCAATACGAGAATTTCAGCTCATAACAAATTTATAGTTGTACTCGTTTCAGCTTATTGCTGAAACTTCCTAGACTTTTTTCTTTATATCGGATCACAAGAAAATCCTTAGACGACAATCCTTTGTAAAACATAGCCTGCGTGTTGTGGTATTTTTTGATACTAGGAGTTCAGCTCGAATGTAGTCTGACTGATTGAATTATGATACACTGTATTCAATTCAAATCTTCTAGTGAAATCCTTCCAATTTTGAAAGAAGTGGAGAATTAGAAGCATTATTTTGAACTTCTAGAAACAACCTCTATCTCTCAGCTACTTTTATTTATTACATTCATCCATACTGTTCACTGTTTAATTAAGCTTTTTCTCATAAACACTTTATTGCTCAAGATAATAGCTTGACTGAGAAAGTGCTATCAGCTGATAACTCAGCTGGTCTTGCAAAGTATTTTAAAACACAAAGATTTTTTAATGGATTTTATTCAAACCCCTTTCTAAAATCTTACATATGTATTTCCGATCCTAACAAGTGGCATCAAAGCGGGCGAACTCAGTATTGAACAAATTTTCAATATCTTTATTTATATTATAAATGACATCTTTCAGTAAGACTATGTTCTCAAAAGAAGATTACGAAGACCGGAAAATTCATATACAGGCACCCTTAGATGCTCAAGACAATGACATGAGGTTTGTCATCACTAATCATCCAATGAAGATAATGAAAGGCAACACTGCTATTGAACTATCTGACAGAGCTCCAAGCATGGTCGAGAAGGCCAGATTTAAGTGGACTACCAAAGACAAGAAAAAGGCCGATCATAATAATGTGGCAAAAGATATTATCTTTAAGACACTGTACAGGAACATGTTCAGTATGATCAAAATGTGCTCTACGTCAAAGAAAATCTTGGAAAAACTAACTGAGTTCTGTAAAGGAAACGAACAAACAAAGGAAAACAAGCTCGTAATTGATACTAGAAAGTTCAACACCATCAAAATAAAAAGTGGAGAAACCACGGCAAAATTAGATGAGAGATTCAGCAGCGTTGTCATTGAGCTTGCAGATCTCCAGAAGACGTACACCAACGGGGAGATAGCCCCGAAAGTGATGAGAGTTCTAGCCAAGGAGTGGGATATCAAGACGATAGCTATGAGGGAACCTAAGGATCTTAACAATATTGAGCTCTACGACCTATTTGCAGACCTGAATGCATATGAGTTCGAGCTGATGAATAGATTAGAGGAGGAAGCATCAACTTCTCAACAAGTGAAGGCTCTTGTTTCTACAGAGGACAAGCCTAAATAATCTACAGACAGTTCAGCAACGACATCATGTCCCTCTTCGTTAAGAAGTTTGGGAAATTTATGAGAAGACATCACTCTTCTTCCTTTCCTAATAAAAATCATAAATGCGACCATACCTATACTGATCTAAACCGCTTTAATTGTGGCAGGACTTGGTAATTTTGCTACAGACTGTACCAGATCAAAGAAATATGACAAAAAGGCTTCAGATTGGAGACGAGATAGAGGTAGCAGAAACTTTTTCAAGAAAAATCATGATCTCAAAGTCCTAATTGCTGAGGAAAGCAACATGAAGTGGGTGAATTCCGAATTAGATGAGAGTACCTCAACCAATCCGTCAAGAGATAGCGAGACAAAATAAGTGCACTGCCTGATGGCAGCTGAACGATGAGGTATAGACTTTTCCAATGTTGAATTTACACGAGAGGACCTTGTTACATCACTAAATGACATGGTCTATGAGTATAAGAAGCTATCACAGACATTCAAGGATGTCAAAGCTGAAAAAAAATGTCTAAGAAACAAGTCAGATGATTCGAGCTGTTCTAAGCATGATGAATTTTCAAGACTTAGATGAGTAAGCTGATGACAGAGAATGAAATTCTGAGATCCAAGTCTGATGAGGTCAAAATCTGAGACTATGATGTTACATCAGTTAGTGAGCTCTTCGAAAAAATCTTCTGTTTCACTAGGTAAGATGCAAGAAGTCCAAAAACTATCAAATCATAAATCTGGTTTAGGCTTCTGCTTATGAGAAAGCAGATCAAATGAAAGATATAATCATTCATAATTCACTAATGACAAATTCAAGAAAATGAGTTTTGTTAAAGTCAGTGTGATACGTGACACTCTTGTGGTGGTTAAATATGATGATCAGATTGCGACTCAAATGATCAGTACTCAACTGATCAGAAGGGAAAAATGAGCATCGGCTATGTTGAACCTGAGAACTCAAAGCCAAGCTTGCTTAATAAAAGATTGGACAATATCCACGAACCAGCTAAGACTTACTTTGAATAAGGCAAATCAACTTAAAAAAATTGGAAGGGTTTAGCAGAGAAGCAATTTACATGGTCAAAATATAAAGCCAAAACTCAACATATCATGGACAGCTTTTGTACATACCCTACTGGACAAGTATACTGGAAAAACTTTCAAAATAATTCAAGTATGGGTCTGAAAGGGTTAAATCAATCTGGACCAAGTAAAATTGGGTAGAAAAAAATTTCTTTTCTGATTATAGGACAATAGGAAAAGCTTATTGAGAAGTCCATTTGGTATCGGGACAGTGGATGTTCCAAACACATGACATGAAATTCAAAGATGCTTTCAGAAATCAAACAAACCAAATGACCAAAAATCACATTCGGTGATAACTCAACAGGTGAAACTGGGTAAGATTATCCATGGTAACATCATCATTAACGATGTGCTCTTAGATGAGAATTTTTTCTTTAACTTGATCGGCATTATTCATATAATGAGTATGTAGTTTTCTCCACAACATACATGTTCAGAACCCTGCTGGTTGATTGTTCTTACTGGACATAGATCGAGCAACACTTATATAGTGAACTGGTCAGATCAGTTGGTAACTTAGTCTACATGTTTAATTGTTGATTCTTGAAAAGCATGATTATGGAATAAACGCATGATCATACAAATTTTAAACAATTTCCAGTCCGAGTAAGCAAAATTTGGTCATCGGTTTGCACAAAATTGATTTACAAAAGATAAGCTTTATTCCGCATGTCTGCTCAGAAAGAAAGTCAGGTATACATTAAAAAATAAGGGTTGTTATTCCTTCTCGAAGCTTAGAGCTGTTGCACATGGTTTCCTGGTCCTATACTAAAAATGAGCTTAGGTGGAACGAAATACACCATAGTGATTGTTGATGATTACTCTAGATTTACCAGGATAATATTTTTGGAAACAAAATATCAGACCGCGGGCCAGCTGACAAAGGTTTTAAGATGCCTTAAAAATGAGAAATCTGTTTCCATACTGAATTTTTATAATAAAAAATTATCCTTCTACCCTGAATCCAACGGAATCAGGCATGAGTTATCTGTGGTCAGATCACCACAGTAGAATGGACTTTCTGAAAGGAGAAATAGTATTTTAAAAGATGTTGCAAGAACTATGCTTGTTGATTTCGGGATTTCTCAAAAGTTTTGGACAGAAGATGTGAACACTACATGCTATACGATGAACAAATCAATGATTAACAAGAAACTTGTAAAAACACCATATGAGATCTGGAATGACAAATGACCCAACACCTACGCCTCTTCCTGTAGCGAGAAAGATCAACCAACTATGTTGCCCGATACATTCCAGAAGATATAAAAAACTTCGTCGAAAGTTTGCATACTTTAAAGTTTTTTTGGTTGTATATGCTACATTAATGAAAATGGTAAAATGCATTTATTTGCTTTTGATGCACGATCAGACATTGGCATTTTCATAGGATACTCAGCTTTCAACAAAGCTTACCGTTTTTTTAACAATAGAACACTGACAGTAGAGGAGTCTATTCATGTTAAATTTGATGAGTAAAGTTTTTCTTCTAACTCTATTCATATACTAATGATATTAGCAACAGATTAGAATATATTAACCTAGTTGAATCTAGTGATAATGAGATACAGGTTAGACGACCAGCAGAAGATGCTCAAACTTATGCAGCAGATGATGTCCAAACTGATGCAGCTGGAGACGTTCAAGTTGATCCAGAAAATAAAGTCCAAGATGTTCCAACTGCAGATGATCCAGTAGTTAGCTTAGGCGAGGAACAAGAAGGGACAAACCTATCTGGTGAACTAGAAGAAACCAATCCAAGCATTTCAGATCCCTTGGAACAAGTTTTCGGTGGAGTAAATATCATCCACCCGATCTGGTCATCGTAACCTTCTGCACCTCTTAGAACGCGAGGCCAGATGATGGACGAGTATTTTAACTTTGCATATAGAACCTAAGAAGGTAGAAGATGCCTTAGAAAACCCAAGCTATATAGATTCAATGCAGGAAGAATTTAGTCAGTTTGAATGAAACAGAGTACGACATTTAGTTTCTAGACCTACAAATCAGACCGTGATAGGTACTAAATGAGTCTTAGGAATAAAATTAGATGAGAATGGTATTGTTGTGAGAAATAAGGCTAGACTAGTGGCTCAAGGATATAGACAGAAATAAGGCATAGATTTTGATGAGAACTTCACAACCGTAGCCAGATAGAAGCTATTAGAATATTTCTTGCATATGATGCATTTAAAATTTCAAAGTCCTTCAAATGGATGTCAAAAGTGCATTCTTAAATGGCATTCTAAGTGAGGAAGTGTATGTTTCATAACCTCCTGGCTTCGTAGATCATACTAAACCAGATTATTGTTATAAGCTAGATAAAGCTTTGTATGGATAGAAACAAGAACCAAGATCTTGGTATGATACTTTATTTACTTGATTATGATTTTTTTATCGACTCCATTGATGAAAAATGTTTAAATTATAAAAAATAATCATGTTTTATTAGTCCAGATTTATGTTGATGGCATTATTTTGGTTTAACTAATCCTAATGTGTGAAAAATTTTCCAAGCTGATGCAGGATAAACTTGAGATGAGCATGATACGTAAGCTGACGTTTTTACTCTGTCTATGAGTGGAGCATCTTGAGAATGGAATTTTCTAAATCAAGCCAAGTATACAAAAGAGTTTTTGAAAAATTTGGGATGGACAAATGTTCAACAATAGCAACCCCAATGAGTGCTTCAATCAAACTGGATAAAGATGAAGATGGAACTGCCATTGAGGTATCATTTTTCATGGGATGATTGTATCATTTTCGTACTTAACTGCTAGCACATCGGACATTATATTTGTAGTCTGCATGTGTGCTCGTTTCCAAGCTGATCCGAAACAATCCCATCGTTCTTATAAAAAGTATTTTGATATATTTAAAGGGTACTCATAACGTGGGTATTTGATATCACAAAGACTCAAGCTTCAATTTTATTGGTTATTCAGATGCAGTTACGTAGGTTGCAAGATTGATCGATGTAGCAAAAGTTGAACTTACCAGTTCTTGGGAGATAGACTAATTATTGGTTCAGCAAGAATCAAACATCCATCGGTCTACATCTGAGGAAGAGTACTTAGCAGATGGAGCTGTTGTGCTCAGATTTTATGGATACAAAAACAGATTAAAGATTACGGTGTCGATGAAGCTGAAGCTCCCAGAATCTGCGACAACACCAGTGATATCTCCATCAGACCCTATGCTGCATTCCAGAATCAAGCACATTTGACATAATCATAATTTCATAAGAGACCACGTGCTAAAAAAGGACATTCGGCTGGAGCATGTTCCAACAGATAAGAAAGTAGCTGGCATATCACAAAGCCCCTGCCGGACCCTAAGTTTTCTTTCTTTAGAAATTTTTAGGTCACATATATATGTCTTAAATATGTCATGTGATTACTTGTTCAGGGGGAAAAATTTAATCATATAGATAAGGACAGAAGTTTACTGAATGTCTCCTTGCTGATATGATCCGTGTTATTTGCTTCATGCTAATTTGATTTGTGATGATCTGATCCAGCTTAGAGACATATACAGTTATATCTTATCATTGTGTTTGAATTTGTGCTTCCGTACTGATAGTAACATATGAACAATTGACATTATCATGTTTTTTAAACTTTCTTTTAAAATCTGACGGTTAAAATTTTTGAATTTCAAATGCCTTTCGATCTTAGTTTGACACGTGTCTATTACATTTTCTCTCTCATCGTTCATGCGTGTTTTAATCGTACTATGCCCTTTTTATCTTCCTTTACATTTTCAAATCAATGTCTCTGCATTCTCAATATCCATCGTAAACTCTCGTTTTTTCATACATCTCATACTTCAATCTACAAATGGCTTCCTTTGTTAGCAACGCTCTGCAGGTGTACTTCGACTTCGTGTTGTCTATGGATTATGGGATTGTCAGGATGTTTCGAACTCTGGAAGAATTGGGTTTTGAGTAAAACGAACCTAACTCTAGAAATTTTTTTTGTAAAGAAAAGTGCGGAATAAAAATTCATAAATATAATTCGACAATTAAATCTTTCCTAACCGTAGCTGTAAATGCATAAATGAATAAATATCTCAAAAATAATAAATCCCTCACTCGGGTTTAAAATCAAAATAAGCTTGTTGTATCTGAAATGTCTAATAAAATAAAAGCATCTGAAGTGGTCACAGGGTAGTAGCTGCAGCGGGCAATCAGAGGTCCACACCCCCAGTCGGTATAAAATCAACAGAAGGATCACCTGCACCATTTAAATCTAGTGAGCCAAAAGGTCCAGCATACTCTATCTGATAATAACGAAGTACGTATAATAAAATCGCACGCAAGCACATAAATATCGTAAAAACTTAAAAACGTGCATGCATGAATAATCGTAAATCATGATTTAGAAACTAGTCCTAACAGTGCATAGTCAGTCGTATAACATAACATAATGAGGCATGAACATAACATAAAAGTCGTATGAGTCGTATCCATGATATGTGGCTATTATACATTAACGATTGATCAATAATAAAAACCATCATACGCGGTGATGCCGTTCACCCGACCTTTCTCGAGATTCCCAACACCTCTATGCTGCCACTTCACCACGCCGTGAAACATGGATCCATAAGCTCATTATAACATTAATAGAGGTTCATCGGGCCCGGAATCCAGACTCCACTTGTCATTCCCGGTGTTCTAAACACATCTAAAACACGCAAAACATGGAAGCTTAAAAGTGAGCAAAATATTTTTCTTTTGGCCTGACCTTAAAACATCGTTCAACATAGACGTATACTCAAAGTACAGTTTCAAATAAAAGCCACAACATAATATGTCATCAAACAAATATATATACGTGCCTCCAAATAAATCAAGTCAATATACACAACTAACACATGGCATTCCCTGGCAATGACTCGATATAGAATTTATATACATAACTGGGAACCCACACCTGGGACTGCAATAGCTGCCTCACTCGCGGACAAGCTGAGCTACCTGAAAAAGGCCTGCTATGGCCAACACACGGCCAAAGCAGCCCCAAGGGAAAACAAACGAGGTTAAACCTCAGTACGAAGAGCAATAACAACAACATTCAATAAAGCATGCAACATAATGTTTCATGAAAATGCACGATGAGAGCCAAGGAAGGCACCGGAGCTTAAGGATCAACTCAACAGCTGAGAATACAAAAAATTCAGTAACGGTCATGAAAATGCACGATGAGAGCCAAGGAAGGCACCGGAGCTTAAGGATCAACTCAACAGCTGAGAATACAAAAAATTCAGTAACGAACCCACAGCTGGAGGAACAAAGCTCTCAAAAACAACTCAACAGCCGGAGGTACAGGGCTCGCAGAACTACTCCACGGCTGGAGATACAGAGCTTACCGAAACAGCACACGACTGGCAATCAGAACAGAAGTGGTCACCAATCGTGTGAGATAAGGGGAGTTACCCGGCGCTCAATCACACATGGTACCAGTTACAGTACGGAACAGAAGTGATAACCGATCGTGTGAGAGAAGGGGAATTACCTGGGCGCTCAATCACACACGATAACAGAAGTGGCCATAGAGCATGTGAGAGAATGGGAGCTACCCAGCGGCTCCACACACGCAGTGCCTGAAGCACATATACACCAGAAAGAGGCCACTTAGCATGTGAGAATGGGAGCTACCCAGGCGCTTATTCATACGCAATCTATTTCTAACAAATCAGTATCAGCGAACAACTAACAAAAGAATGAGCTCACAACAGCGGACTGTTAGAAAGGATAACAAGAGATGTTGGGATCGAATTTCGGGGGGTGTCATGAGCTCTGCCATAGCTCATGTAGGCTCTATCACGGCCGAAACAACAACATTATAAAAATGTTGGAATGGAAAAACCAGCACGCAACTAAAACCATATCGCATAAATATAGAACCAGCTCAGCGCTAGACCAACACAGTGCATGAGCCTGATTCTAACTGGTGACTTCAACCAGCTCAATGAAAGAACGGATGATCTGGTAGAGTAAACTGAGCTGCACTAGCTCGGTGTTCTTGGATTAAAGTGCAGAGCGATACGGATTGAGAAATTAAGTTTAATCATGCGAAAATAACTCAACCTGAACTCTTATATTTGAAAGCTTCTTCAAACAGTTTTTATGCGTAGTAACAAACATGCAATGCGTATGTATGAATGTGGAAAGCAGTAAAGGAAATACGCTGAGGTTTGTTTATGGAAGTTCGGAGAAAACTCTCCTACATCTCCCCTTATTCCACAATCAGGAAGGATTCCACTAGGGAGATTTGATTACAGCGACCCTTCTCCGCAACCCACTCCTACGACCCGCAACCACAAGAACTCCTAGCAACACCACTGCACACTAAGCCCGCAAGCCGTGTGTCTAACTACACTTCTTTAACGCCTCAGTGAGAAAGGATAAACACACTTCTTTAACGTCTCAGTGCGAAAGACAACTAGACTTGTTTAACGTCTCTGTCCAAAGCTACTATTTTACTTTGCGTCCTTCGTCATTAAATTCTTCTGTAGGCTTTCGACTTTTAGCATGCGAGCACTGTTCTGAGAAGACAACACAGCAAATCAAATTGAACACTGAAAATTAGTTTGCGTAAAGTATTGTGTTAAAATCGCTTTGCTTGTCATTTTGTCCAATTCTGCTCTTGAAATCTTCTTCTGCTTGTTGAGCTTGTTTGACCTTAACCAGCTTGGTTCTATTCACCAGCTCGTAGATTTGATGACATCTGCTGTTTTCCTATCCGAGTTGGTCTGACCTTAACCAGCTTGCCAGTTTTTCTCCGTTCTGATTTTCATTGAGCTGGTCTTATCTCATAGATGGTTGCTTTATCGAGCTGTTCAACGCTCTCTTCTTCTCCTCTCGTTTTCAACCACTGTTGATCTGATCTGCACTTCATCGCATCCCACTGTGCTTGAACTCTGCTCTTCTAACTCATCAAGCTGGTGGACCAGCATGATGCTTCCAGTGTTAGAGTAGATGCCCGACTAGCCAACTTGTGACGTGTGGGTTTATAGACTCTTGCATATGACAATCTTTATATATGATATTCGCATTTGTTTATGGCATTCTTTACTTTAATTGTGTTGTATGATGATTAACAATTGCATTGAGTAAAGACCTAGAATGCACTATAGTGTATGTTAGATGTGATAGCGGGTATGACGGCTATCATGAAACATATCTAATAGTCACTGTATATTCTAAATTAGTTCCTAGTCGATTGGGCCGTCAAAATGAGGATAAGGCCGCCGGAGCTTGAGACTAGTATCTGCGATGCGAAGTACCATGTTTCATTGGTAGGGAACATTGTGATGTTCTGAGCATGCAGATAGATAGTGACCTGGTGATCTATCGAACTACCCTCGTTCGGTCTTTCCAAGTGGTTACCATTTGTCGAGTGGATAAGTCCGAGGTCGTGGTTGTACTGATTAGTCTCACGACTAGAAACGTCATTGAGACTCTACATGATAGGCGTCTCACTTTGACCCGTTTGCCGACTCACTTGGGGTCATCAGGCGGCGGGATTGGGTGAGACCCCGATGCATGTAGGAGTCGATGCATCGTTGTCGAGGATTCACCGCTCGCAGACATGCGTGGATATCCTATGCTATATGGGGGGATAATAGTGTATAAATCTCTAGCCAGAGTACTAGAAGTGTTTTAGGTAAATGGGTTTACCTAGTTACAATCGCGATGTCACTATTCGATCTCCAAGATGTATGCATAGCTATCGGATCTATAGCGACTCTCGATTTACCAATGGTCGTTGATCTGATCGGGATATATGGATTGAAAGGACCGTACTGTACGCTAACCACGACCAACTGGTTATTGCAGGCACTATCAGTGATACCTAGGGGATCATTGGGCGATGCTGCTAGACGCTCTTACCATGATACGATGGGCAAGTCCGGAATTATGATTCCGGAGCCATAATGGTTGTGGGCCCACGGCTAGCTGTATCCCTGAACCATTGAGGGTCACACAAGTACTGGATTCGGGATTCCCGCATGGATACTGAGCTCAATATGTTGAGCATAGGAAGAGGAATTTGGGGAGTGCGACTTCCTAAAAGTCAACAGGGGTCAAATCGTGATTTCCCGCTGTTGAGGGGCAAAACGGTCATTTTGCACTGGGGTTCTGAAATATGGTTTTTCAGATCAAAGTATTCAGTTTTGGAAACTGAGTCTATCGGTCTGATCTGATCGGTGATCGGAGTTACGATGAAGTCACGGTGATAGGGATGAACCAAATGTTCATCCGTTGGACCCGGGCCCGTTGGGCCGGTCCAAGTCTATTGCTTGTCTACTTAATGTAGACTTAGGAGGCTTTGATCATAACATTAATCACAACTCTTAACCCTAACCCTAGCTCTAAGTGGCCGCCTCCCTCCTCTCCTCAAAAGCCGCCGCCGCCGCCTCGCTTCGTCGGAATTTGTTCCGGCCAACTTGACGAGGAGAATCCGTCCGCGCCGATCTCGTCAGGCCTTCTAGTGCAGACTGATGAAGGAGTCTCCATT